>JAUTBT010016736.1:0-22187 GCA_032361225.1 Lepetodrilus schrolli
GTGTTACTGGATTGAACTCGTCACACAGTTTAACACATTTTAGTGGCTTGTACAATATGACCAGTGTTACTGGATTGAACTCGTCACACAGTTTATCACATTTTAGTGCCTTGTACAATATGGCCAGTGTTACTGGATTGAACTCGTCACACAGTTTAACACATTTTAGTGGCTTGTACAATATGGCCAGTGTTACTGGATTGAACTCGTCACACAGTTTAACACATTTTAGTGGCTTGTACAATATGACCAGTGTTACTGGATTGTATTCGTCATACAGTGCATCATGTTTATTAGTTGCATTACAGGGTGGTATTCGTCACAAAATACACTACGTGTAATAATCAAATTACTGGATTGTATTCGGCACATAACACAACCTGTTTATTAACCAACTTATTGAATTGTATTAGACACACAACACAATGTGTTTATTGCTCGCATATACTGTATTTCTACGTGACCTTCTGGACAATGGCTTTCGTCATATCAATTTTATTACCGTTCTAAGAGCTAGCAGAGGGTGTGTCAATTAGACTAACGATTGATAAAGTTGAAATAATGGCTGAAAAGAGTTGTTTATTTCTCGCTGCAAGTCTCCTGAATCCTGATCAATTAGCCAGTTGATTGTGGAGCAGGCCCCAGTCATCGACGTGCGCTGGAATTGCAATCCTTATATGTGATTGTCTAATAAATCTCTCAATGTTCCATAAGTCAAAGTAGCCAAACAATAGCATATGATACCATTGTGTTAGATAGTAGCCAACTAATATGACAACTAAATGAACTATATCGATTATCTTATTGAGAATTGTTTGTTGTCCCAAGATATAGCGACGTTCTCCATTAGCCCAATATGTGGAGCCTGAGAAATGGTTAGGAGTTGGCAATTCATGCATTAGTTTAAAAGGTTTTCAAGAGGAACATTGAATTCACATGCATGTTCATATATATTTGAATAGTACTGAAACGTGTTCAAATTTCTCGTAAATAAACCAATACAATACTAACAGGATAATACAACACTAATGTAGCGTCCCAATGCTAATATCAAATTAACACTCAAACACTTGATTAACTTGTTAAGGGTATTATTAGATTATAATGATTCAAACATACCAAATTAGAAACAATTATAAGAGGCTGAATGAGATGCAATAAAACATTATTAGGTTTAACTGCACGCTTGCCTGTTATCATGATTATAGAATATCAATGCTAATGGAATCTATTCTCGATGCCAAACTAGCTCTAGATTTACGTTTCATCCAGATCGTTTAATTAGAGGACATTGTATTATTATATATATATTTTTTTTATGACAATAATTTAATTGTTATATGAGATAATTTATGAGATAATTTACGTTTCAACTAGCCAATAGCATCGGCTTCAATGCGCACAATATAGCACATGGTCTGTCTTTTCGAGGATGAATATATACCCTTGACTATAATAAGTCACTTTCTAAATACCATTGGATGTTCAATTATAGTATGTACCCAGTGGTGTAAACGAGATGGTGAATATACTTAAATTGTATATTTAAATTGTTATGCTTAACGGACTTCTGGCCAATTATTGGAAATGCCTATTTGCAAAATACAAATTCTTGCCATTGTATGCACCATTGCAAACACTAGCAATCAATCATTACCATAAACCAAATTAATTTAGTATTGTCCACTGATAGCATGGTTCGAAAGTTGACAAAACACTAAATTTATTTACGAAAGAGAAAATCCCAGGAAAACAGTCGTATTCCTTTTTTCTCTCAGTACATTACGACACGTATTACCAAATACTCTAGGGACGGCGACCATTATTAGTTAGATTGCTCTTCTATACCTACTTGCCAGACGTATATATGCATTAGCATACGAGAACAGATACCCACAGATACGATGAGAACATTGACGACAGACACAGGTTCACGGAGAAGACGTGTTGTATAATCTATATTGTAAGCTATGGTTCAGATCGTGCACAGTAACTCTCAGTAGCATTCTCCATTGCAGACAGCCTGTCTGACATAAATGAGAGGTAAATTATTCATCTCTCACTTACGATATAATGGAAAGGATTTCCCTGTAGTTAATGCACTGATTGTATTCGGGTAATGGTAGAAGAAATAAAGACATTCCTGTCACCGATGATTGGGTTTCAAATTGTTGAATTTCCGAAAACACACCCAAGTCCACTGACTGCAAAAGGTAGCATGGAAATAGACTATCGATCACGGAAATAAATTGCCAAAATCGATCACATAAATTCTGAGGCAAACGAGATCAAAGAGGCGCCCACCACTGGACTAAGTTCTACTAAAGGGTGAAAGTTCTGCCTGATTTAGGCAATGCTTATGTTTCTGAGTTAAATGAAACCATTTCCTTATTTTGCAAATTGCGTGTGGCAGTTTGTATTGATTTCATTTTAACGTGGTGATGATTCTGGATAAAATCGAATAGTATCTACTTAAAGGGTGATTATCATTATTATTTTTATCCGCGCGACTTATTTCAATTTCCTAATGTCCTGACAACAACTAGAATATAAATAAAAAAGCGTCTGGCAAATTAAAGTTTGTCTGCCAAACTGATAGAGTTTACCATGACTTTCTCCTTCGTCTAGCAGAAACGGTAATCACTAGTTCAAATGGCTGATCAAAATTGATTCTCATTTCTGTGCAAGATTATGCTTTTCGGATAATAATTATTACTGCGTGTCCATACATGTGACATTCAGCAACATGATTTAATAATTAGATATCAGGATATCAGTTTGCTAGGTAGATTTGTACTGAACAGAGGGCACTCAACGAGGGATGATTTGAAATTTGAAATCACTTAGCACGTGCACTGCATTATATCTGATACTGTCATAGTTTTTACTATAAGTACCCGGGTTACTGTTCACAGGGGTATTATCTCGGGTGTCACCAGTAGCCTCTCGGCCCCACTTATCCCTCGTGATTGATCGTCATCGACTATTATACCCCGTGTGGCCTGTGTTCGATTCCAGCCATCGGCAGCTTATCTCTGTCACGTGACTAAAACAACAATGACATTATTTCAGGCAGTTGAACATGTCAATATGTTACCTAAACTCATGTACGTGAAAGTCACCCTATTTCTGGCCATCAAAGATGATGGCTATTTTAAAATGTTATACATTACACAAGGACTATTATCCAGTGTGACAGTCCTCTTTACCCGGAGTCTTATGTTCATTACGTGAAATTGACCAGTTCCTTGCCTACTTATTGCACTTGTCAGTGAAACAATTCGTGTGTGGCGTGACAGAATGATTGACAGGTGGACCAGATCTTCAGCCAGCAGAAATAGCTTGAACCGGACTGGCCGATCAATTATGATAATGTTGTCCAGTAGGCCTACACACAATGCTGGCTCCACTCTAAGTGGACTAACTAACTGCCATGGTTAGTCGATATATGGTAATCACCACTGACCGTCTAATGGTGATCTCTTAATAACTCAACACTCATAGAATCCAACACGAGCCATCCATTACTTGCCCATCTAGTGTATGGACAGCCTACTATTGGTATGCCCTGTATATACTACCCATCACAAATTTACTCTCTTTTTTTTTTACGGTTGACCAAAACATTATAGATCTAGGTCTACCATTGACAAAATGTATCCGTTGGAATTTAAATTAATCCAAACATTATACTTGCATATTTGCGATATGCCGATGGATATAGCCACCTGTCGCTGACTTCTATCATCCTAAAGTATCGCTATTGTTGTTTAGAATAGACATCTGTTTGGAAGATGGCAACGTTTAAGTCGTCTTACCACGAGTCAGTAAATGAATCCGAAAAGGCGATCGGCTGTTATTGGCAGCATGGAACAGACATTTCATGATGGCAGTGAACATATCCAGACAATGCAATTCGTGGTGTAAAAATAATAATTTTCTATGAAAAATGGGTCGTTTAAAAAATAGAAAAACAGGACCAAAATTACTCACTTTAAGTGGTGACTAAGATTAGTAGCTAACGATAGTAATAAAAATGTCGGTGAAATAAAATGTCTGGTCAAAATAATGAGATATTTAAAATGGTTATGTAAAATTGTGCAGGACACTACACGTTTAATTGACGGGGTAATAGTAAATATTTTCAGTAGTAGAATCAGTACGATCTGTGTTCTGTATGTTCATTATGTAGACACTGTACTGTGTCCAGTCTTGTTCAATGCATTACATCCAGCACACATATAAATACAATTATTATTCCATTTTTGACTCGGTGTTTGGAGGTGTTTGGTATACATGTGAGATGCTTTTCAATAACTTGGAAAGTACGTGAAAATGGATGAGGTTCGTCAATTTTGTGAATCTGTAACCCGCTAAGAAAACAAAATGCATATACGTGTTCATGATATTTTCTCTCCATGCCAGTATTACTTTAAAAATAACCTCGGACGCGAACAGCTTTATTAATACCGTCATCAGCATCATTGCTATGTGTAAAATAGGTTATGTCCGTATACATTTGTTCACACACAACAACTTAAAGGCTATTCCACTACTCAGATACAGACTGCACTACCTCCCTGCCGCACATCCGGGTACATCTGATGATGACCATCTTGTACCAGGAATCCCGTGCAGTTGACGTCGATGAAGGCGGAAACTGTTCATGAATAAATAAAACATAATTATTATCCTCGTTTAGTCTCTTTTGAAATATGTAGTTGCAAGGGGTTCCTATCAGTGGAGATTGCGTGACCTGGAAGCCTGATAGGTAGATGCTAGTTATATTTTATTGGATTTGTAAAGTTTGAACTGCAACTCTCTTTCTTCACTGTCGAGTGTATGTTGATGAACTCTGGTGCTAATATTCAAGAACAGCTATTATTAAATCAAACTATGGAAGACTTTACTTGAAATATGGCAATTAGAACAATTATTAATGCATTACCTCAACTTTATTGGATTTGGTTATCTTGGTGATATTAAAGTAGATTTTTGTATCGGTTGTTGGTTAATGAGATGCACTGTTGATCGCGGTTCAAGTCTTTGTGTGTGTTTATATCATGCTGGTCAAGTCGAATAATATGTAATATAAACATAATCTTCAACACTATTTTGAGGTTATGTTTCATGGACATTCGACTTTAATTGTATGTTTTACTCGATTTGAGGAGCAGGTATTCTAAAGTAATACTGTATATTTCTCATGTTTATGTGTTTTATACCCACAGACCAAAGTATTCCATGGAATTGACTAAGTTTCTGTCTACAGGTGGTGGACATGCGCTGGGGTGTGCGGGACGAGGCGACGGATGATCACATGACCACGCACCTGTGTATGCAGGAAATAGACAACTGCCAGAGACTGTCCATGGGGCCTAGTTTCGTGGTGAGATGGCTAACCGGGGCCAGAACGACCCCAGTCTAATCATTCCTCCACAGCACTTGTAATGAGTAAATACCTCGTAATTACGTTCTGAGCAAAATATTTTAATACATTTTTGCTGGAATGGTAATATATAACCGGGTATATAAACATTCCTGTATGGTATAATACATAAACATTCCTATATGGTATAATACATTAACATTCCTGTAGGTACAATACATAAACATTCCTGTACGGTACAATACATAAACATTCCTGTACGGTACAATACATACACATTCCTGTAGGTACAATACATAAACATTCCTGTAGGTACGTACAATACATAAACATTCCTGTAGGTACAATACATAAACATTCCTGTACGGTACAATATAGATATGCTCGAATGAATGAGACTAAAAATGTGCGAAATATTTTCCTTATATATTGTGTAAACATATTTTGTTACACAAAACAATAATGTATGTACTTCAACGGCATATACATTATTGGTTAACATGTGCAAGTCGGACTATACACATTTATATTCCCAAATCGTATGATAGTTTATTGCCAAAGTATTTGTATTATTATAATTCTCGTATTGAGTTTACCAAAGTTATAGCATGTAACATTTAGCAATTATTTGTAAAGTGACATTAATGATGGTATATTAAACGATGTTCAATATCTTGTATGTGATTGACAGAAAGGTAACTTTGCGGGGGGCATTTTGATTGACGAGGCAGCCATTGTCCATAAGTTTACCCTCGGCTGCTCAAGGGTGTCAACTTATGCCGTTCCTATGAGTATTCGCTCTCCCTTTCTTAATTAAAATTCGATAATTAATCAGAGTCATTACTGACCAGCAATACACACGTAAAATACGCTCAAGTAAACCCATTTTGTTATCGAAAATATCTTTAAAATTGGATTAATGGACCAAGCATGGACACGATTACAGGATCGGCGGGCCATGAATACGAATTACCAGGGCAGCACGTCCGACCATAAGAAAACTTAAGTAAACTCACAGGGTGTCCAGAACAATTTGTCAACCAATTGTCTCCCGCGACGCCCTGTAGTCTGAGTAATATTACAGTCTAGTGAAATAAGCACTCTTTAAGCAGAATTGATTTATCGTCATCCTAAAACAAAGAAGGAATGCGGTGTTTGTTGACTGATACACGCTCTGTATGAGAAGTAATTAGATATGCCAGCTAGCAAATGCCAATTTCATTTCTGTCAATCAACACTGTACAGTATTGCAATATTTAATGAATATAGATATTTCGCTGCGAGGAATGAAGCGATGATTTAAAGGTTGTCATTGATTCTAACAGTCCTACGCAATATATAGAAGAACATAATATAGGACACTGTACTGGGAGAAATTATCGTCCATGTTTACACTGCCCCCCGCAGACAGGAAAACCAAAGTCGGGGTTCCGGAACACTCTCGCGGATGCCGGGAACTTCTCTGAGATTCCGGGAAATGGCCGCTTACCGGGAAATTGGGTTGTCACGTACAAGTAGGGTATTGCAGGTTACATACAGTGGTGCCAATTATTTCAGTATACCTGCTAATAAAAATAATAGCAATCAACTGTTACTTATCCAACGTCAAGCATCTGAATAAATCAATGTTCACACATACCCATACACACACACGCACACACACACACACACACATATATATATATATACACACACACACATACACACACATACACACACATACACATATACATACACACATACATAAACACATACACACGCACACATACATACACACATACACACATACACACACACATATATACACATACTCACACACATACACACACATATACACACATACACACACTCACACATACACACGCACATACACGCACGTAGGCTACACACACTCATTGTTTAAAAGAAAACAAAAAACTCATTTCTACTTTGCATGCTCCGGCGGTCACATGATATTTAAACATTACATTTTGCATGTATTTCATTGCAATAAATGTGTTTTTTCAATCACTTCCAATTCGTAAGTAGTTTTAAAATACCACGACAATGATTAAACTACAAGATACTATTGTATAGTATTGTTTTGAATAGATTTAGAATGACGGATATTTGGGAAATATAGCTAATGTCAGAAGGTACCAACCATTTCGAGTAAACCTTATCCAAAGAGCATGTGCTAGAACTAGGTTACATCATATTTTATTGTACCAGAACTTCTTCATGTACACGATGTATTGGTATATAGTAACGTTGTATGCAAACAGTGCTCATATTGAGGCTAGTATCTGTTGTAATGTGGACCAGCAAATCCATTGCCTGTGTACTAGTATACATCACAGAACGCCATGCTTTGTACGTGATGCGCGTATATTTACAGATGTTCACAGAACGCCCTGCTCTGTACGTGATGCGGGTATTGCTATGTACGTGATGCGGATATTGCTATGTACGTGATGCGGGTATTGCTATGTACGTGATGCGGGTGTATTTATAGGTGTTTCTGGGTCAGAAGTACGGGTACCGCCCGCTGCCTACACACATCCCAGCGTCGGAGTACCTGATGCTGAAGGAAGTGGCTAGGAATGTGGACAGTGAACTGGAGCTGTTGGAGACGTGGTACAAGGTGGACGACAACGCAGTGCCCCCTGTCTACATCATTCAACCAATCAGCTCCATCCTTACAAACTTCAACAACAAAGTGAGTAGGTTCTGAAAAGAAAGACACATCCAGACGAAATGAACTGCATGTCCCCAACGAGATAACGAGATAACGAGCCAAACTATCTTATGTACCAAGTTATCATGACCATTTCGCCAGTTTATTATTTAAATTGACTGCGTTCCATATCCCTTTAATATCGTTTTACTACTCAGACCTGTATTTCATGTTATTATGTACATATTATTGGAAACTACGCCATATCTGGACAGCACATGCATGTAAGAGCAAGGACAGTATAGTATAAAGCAATCTTCATCATGTGCAATACCACGCTTCGCTCATGTTGGCGATATTTGATGAGGCATACGTGTTTTAGAGTATCATATGTTCCCCATGCATCCTTCATGCTAACGACTGACAACAACGCTTGCTTGCAGAGACACCAGCGGCTTCAGGAGCAGGACCAGAATCTCTGGTGGGAGACATTCGGCAAGCTACAGAAGATCATCAGGAAGGCGGCACAGGTTCTCTTCATCACCAAGAAGATGGACAGAGAACAGATGCATAACTACTTCATGTCCGGTAACGCGAACAGTTCGCCTATCAGCCGCCCCTGACAATATATCCTCCTGTCTATACACTTCTGTCTATATATGTGTCCGTCTATATGGCAATGTTTCTATATATTCTTCTATCTAAACATGGCTATAAACGTCTGTCTATATATCCGCCTGTTAGGATGCATGCCTGTAAAGCCTATCGTTCTTTCCTGTCTACATGCTTCTGAATGTTCTCTGTATCTATAGTTTGTGAAACATCATTATCTTAATTCAATTTTATCTTGCTGATAACATATTTGTCCATTACCTATGAAGAATGCTAACATCAATATTATGCTGGTGCATCGATACTACTAGAAATCAATACGGAGACAATATGCTAATGTTAAAGCATTATCCGATATTAGCAGTAAGCATGAATGCATGTCGACTGCGTAGAGTCTTGGTGACATTGTTATATAAACAGTGATGTTGTTATGCAGGCAGACAATTGCTGCTAAACAATGTAGTTCTGCTGCCTATATCAGATAGGCATTACTGTTATAATCCTGGCCCCGAGATTACGAAACATTTTTTAGTACGATTTCATGCTCAACTCAAAGTTTTATTCACAAATCCTCATATTAAATTTGAGCTTGACCATTTAATCGTATTAAAACATTTTCGTAAATATCGGGGCCCGGAACTGCTACCTTGACATGACTATTCTCGTGTAACATGGGCACATAATGTGATGTCCGTATTTGAAATTTGTAAAATAGAGAAAACTATTAGATAATTGTACTCAAAGCAAAACCTTCTTAAGTCACTTCTAAAAAGGCTTTCAATGTTTCCTAGTAGTGTATACTACAGATGATGTCACATCATATGAAAATCGAAAAAGTCTAGATAGCATTTTGTCTCCTTAATGTCCTGCATATTGTCTGTAAATGTGTTTGTTCAGTCATGCCTGTATCATTTGTGTTGTCGTCGTACCAGAAGTTACCCCCTCAGAATAAATCCCTGTGCATCCTGTGTTGCAGTGACTGAGAGAGAAATCGAGCGCGGGATTCTCAAGGCTAGGGACGTGGAGGAGCATTGTCTGGCGTACATCAGGGAGATCTCCAATATGAACACCACTCTCTTCAGGATCGCCGGAAAGTTCGTAGACTTTGCCTCAAGAAGTGTTGACGGAGAGGCACAGAAGTTCCTGAAGACTCTGCGAGATGATAAAATCCCCAAGTTTCTGACTGGCGACAACATTGCCCGGTTTGTGGTGGAGTGGTCAGGCAAGGACGGGATAGACAGCGAGACTCACAAGGATTACTTTGAGCAGTTCACACAGCATTTCTACACACACATCATCAGGCTGGTGGACAACGCCATGGCCAAACACGAGAAACTGGCCGGGGACATGGTCTACACCGAAACCTTGCAGGTTCGTTCAGAAAATCTGTAAATGTGCTGTGTTTCCATTTAAGAGGTTTCTACGCAAATGCAATTGTAATAATGAAAAGAAGCAATACTGGTGTGTGCAATACAGGCTTCAATCCTTTGCGTGTTTCAGCACCTGCACGCCTGCCGGATGTTCTGCTCGGTGTTCCAGGGCCGGGAGGAAGTGGTGGACCGGATACACCAGTACGTGGTAGGGCCTTCCCAGACGCCACTCGTGCTGTGTGGAGAGAGTGGCTGCGGCAAGACGTCACTCATGGCTAAAGGAGCCAGTCAGGTATTACATTGGACTGTTCAGATCTCGTGGGGCACACCATCCAGTCAATAGCACTGAATCTCTCAGGTTGAACATTATTAGGTGTGATATGTAAGGTATTACATTACATTGTTCACTATATTATTTTGTAAATGATAGAATTCTAGCACAAGATGTTATATTATATGTTATGTGAACAACTGCTATTGTTATACTCGACAGTGCAGATGGATGAATTAATCATGATACTCACTGCATATTTCAGGTATCAACCTGGTTCCCAGAAGATATATCTCCAGTCATTATTCTGCGGTTCTTGGGCACAACTCCAGGAAGTTCCACGATCATCCAACTTCTCACCAGCCTGTGTCAGCAGATCTGCTTTCTTCAATGTGAATCCTTTGACGAAATACCAGAAGAATTAGCTCCCTTAACGCAATACTTCAAGAAACTGTTAACGATGATACCAGAAGACAAACCACTCGTCCTTTTCTTGGACTCTCTAGATCAGCTGTCAGGTGCATATGGAGCTCACACTCTGACCTGGCTTCCATCACAGTTACCACTAAACGTCAAGATCATCGTGTCCACGCTCCCCAATTACTATGGACTTCTAGACACTCTCAAGCTGATGATAGAAGAAAGCGACAACTTTGTGTATGTGTTACCGCTGGGAGAGAACCTCAGCAGTACTATCCTAAAGGCATGGCTGAACAATGCTAAGAGAACAGTGACTGAGAGTCAGTGGGTGATAGTCAATGAGGCCATATCAAAATGTAACCTACCTCTGTTTGTAAAGCTCGTGTTTGACGAGATATGCCGCTGGAAGAGCTACACCAGTCCCAAACTGACGACTCTTTCTTTCTCGATAAATGAAAGCATCATGAAGCTGTACGAGAAGATAGAAAGCCAGCACGGGAAGACGCTAGTGTCGCACGCCTTGGGATACATCACGGCGTCCAAGAGCGGACTTTCTGAGGCGGAGCTGGAGGACATGCTGTCTATAGACGAGAAGGTCCTGAACGACGTCTACCAGTACCACCTCCCCCCGGTTAGGAGGATCCCTCCCTTGCTGTGGACGAGAATCAGAGGAGACCTCCCTGGTTACCTCAGTGAACGCGAAGCGGACAACATCAACGTCATCTTCTGGTACCACCGGCAGTTCATTGATGCTGCTAGGGACAGGTACTTCAAGAACATGAACTTTGTGAGTGCAATGCATAGCGAGATGGCGGACTACTTCCTAGGGACGTGGGGAGGGGGGCGTGTGAAGCCGTTCGAATACTCCGAGCTGCAGAGGCAGCGCTTCTTTCTGGATGAGACCAAGGGAGAATGTGACCGGAAGTTACCTGATCAGCCGCTTGTGTTCTGGAATAAAGAAGGGGAGGTGCTGAGATACAACCTAAGGAAGTTAAACGAGTTACCATTCCACCTGATCAGATCTCACAGGTACTAGTATATAGAGTATGTTTTTACCTCAAGGAGTGTATCACTTTCATACGAGTGTGCATACAACAGATATAATAGCCTACTGTAATCACGTATTCAGATTCAGATTTGGTAGTTTTTCTCAGAATGTTATATTTTATGACCCATCTTTTTATTTTTCCGATTTTGTTCAATGAAGCATACGTAAATAATATCAGTCTTCTAATGTGGCTATCATGTAAAATAATATCAGTATTCTAATGTGGGCATCATGTAAAATGTAAAATAATATCAGTCTTCTAATGTGGCCATCATGTAAAATAATATCAGTCTTCTAATGTGGCCATCATGTAAAATAATATCAGTCTTCTATTGTGGCCATCATGTAAAATAATATCAGTCTTCTATTGTGGCCATCATGTAAAATAATATCAGTCTTCTAATTTGGCATCACCGAGGTGCTCTTTTTTTTGATGAATTTTCAGTTGCGAATGCAAATTGCATACACTTATATAATTGGCACTTAGTTATATACACACAGAGGTTTTTAAGAATAGTATGTGTTTGCTAATTTAGCAAGTGGCACAGGGCCTTTTCCCACAATTCTACGTTAACATGGATGTGCTAAGGACCTACGACTTTAGTAGCACTATGATCGTTTTGTGGTACGGAGGCTAGGTTGTTTGTATTTTACGTTGTATTATTATTGTTATGTGGTTAAGAATTCGTTTTCTTCATAAGTATCCGAATCAAACACATTTTAACACCAATGATTAATTAATGTAAGCTTTTTAGTACTCCACAATAGTAATTATCAGTATATTGTTCTTCTTCATGTTATTACTCAACAATAGACAACATTACTAACCTTTGTGATGGTTATATATATATATATTCATGCCATGATCATCTTTGCTTATATGACTCAATCTTGTAGAATTATAAACTGCTTATCACAATAACGTTATTCATGCCACTGTACATACATGCATGTTATAGATACGACGACCTGTACGAGACTGTCCTGTTTAACTACAACTGGCTGCACGCCAAGCTGAGCTCTATGCCTCTCCAGAGCGTTCTGGCAGACTTCGAGGACCTTCTGGACCACGTCTACGACAAGGACGTCAAGCTGATCGCCGACGCCATTCGTCTATCCAGCTCCATCCTCAACCACTACCCCAGCATGCTAGGACCGCAGATCGCTGGAAGACTCCTGCCTTACTACGCACACAACCCAAAGATCAGAAGTCTAATTGAACAGTGTGACACGGATGGACTTCGGAACTGTGCGTTAGTTCCAGCATTTCACTGTCTACACACTCCCAGCGGTCCGCTACAGTACTCTCTGGAGGGCCACGCATTCGCGCCGTATGGCATAGCCGTGACGTCAGACGCCAAGTATCTGGTGACAGGATCTAACAAGATCATCATCTGGGATCTGTCCACGGGAGTGGTGTTCAGGAACATAGCTGTGGGAGTGTCAGGAATCATGTCGGTGATCACCATCTCTCCAAATGACAAGCACGCTGTCAGTCACACTAACAACAACCAGGTTGTGGTAATTTCTCTCAAGACCGGGGAATTCAATATCATCACTCCAGTCACTGCTGACAAGACTCTGACAGTGGATGGAACAGCGGTGTCCAATACTCACATTGCAATCTGGATCCAGAAAGAATGGCACTTGTACACATTAGAAGGATCACTCGTGGCGAGGTTTGAGTCCGAACTGAAGATGCGTCTTCTCAAGGTTATGTTTAGCGATGAGTCTGAGAACTACTTGATCCTGAAGAGTGGCACCGAGGACGATCACGACATGGCACTGGAGGTTCAGGATCGATCCATTGACCCATTCGAATTCCATAGTGCAATCGCAGTCACTAAGGATAAGCTGGCTCTGTACGCCTGCATTGAAATCAGCGATAACGCTGTAGCCGTGTACAAGCAAGTCGACCATGTATGGAAGTATGATCGCACTCTAGGGGAAAACACAGACCAAGTGTTTGCACTGACTCTCTCAGAAGAGGAGAACTATCTCATAGCTACGTCAGCTCTAGGGTACAAACTCTGGGACTTGAAAACCGACCGAGTCCGTGAATTGAAATTACCACCGGGAGTACGGAACATCCCAGCCAAGAACCAGCTGACCAGCATGGTCGTGTTCACTAAAGGAAACCAGTTTGTTGTTGCCGGTGTGAGGAAGAACCTGTACGTGTGGGATGTGAAACAGGGGAATATGGTGAAGACCCTGGACGCGCACTTCGGTAGAATCATAGCCCTCACAGACGTCCACGTCGGCTGCAATGTCGTCATCTCGTCATCCATGGACAAAACTATCAAAGTGTGGAACTTTGATAAGATTCTTGAAGACGTTCATCCAATAGACAGACTCGAAAGGCCCATTGAAACAATACATCTGTGTCCCAAAGCCGGTATTTGTATCACGACCACGCGAAACCTCGTGGCAGTCTGGAACACAGACAACGGACGGTTGGTAAAAGCGTTTGCCAGCAACTCACGAAGTGCTATAGTCACACATGCGGTGTCAACGGAGGATGGATCATTCATAATTTCTGCAGAATCAGGTAGTCTTGTGTTCTGGAATGTGGAGAAGGAAAAGGCTTTTAAGAACGTCAAGTTGGGAGATGTCCAAATGGTGCAACTCAACGAGGAGGATACGAGAGTGATCGCTGTATCCAAGTCAGTCGGCAACAAGTCTGCGTGCTACTGTTTCTCGCTGCCAGAAGCTGAGGAGGTGTACAAATTTGAGTACAATGTGAAGAAATTCAGACAGCCTGCCCTAACAACGGGCGGCTTATTCCTTGCTGTTCCTGCCAATGACAAAAGTGGAGACGTTCTCGGTGTTTACCACGCCAAGATGGGAACACACCTGTACAACCTTCAGCTGAAATACAACAACTATATAGAGTACTCACACTTGGTAGCAATGCCTCACGATCAGAACCAGATCGCAGTCATAGATGATGACAAGGGCAACATTCTAGACCTGAAGAAGAAAACACTGGTTAGATCAACCAAACAGTGGAATGGTTGTGCCACACAGAACGGAAAGCTGGGACTATTTGCACCACGCCGTGGGGGTCTTCAGATTATTGAGATCAGAACTGGAAAGACGGTGAGAACCTTGATCCCGAAAGTGGCAGAAGGCGTCTTCTCAATCAAGGTTTTGTTCACCAAAAATGACAAGCATGTTGTTTACTACCATTCCGGTCACAGGACAATCAGAGTTTTCCGAGTAGCCGACGGCAAGCTGGTGGCAAACTTCAAAGCATCGGCGGACGTGAAATGCATGGTTGGGGACGACTCTGGTTCGAGTCTGACTGTGAGTGCTGTTGACGGGAGTTTGACTGTGCTGACCCTGGCCGACCCGGGCGTGGAGGACAGTCAGAAGCTCATCGAGTCTCTGACCAGCAGGCAGCTTCACAAAGCGAATAGTGGCAAGGACGCGTCAAACGGGGACGTGATCCATGGGAAGGCCACAATTGGCACCGCGCTGCAGGTAGCAAGGTTTGTAGCAAAAGCAAGGGGGGCTCAGAAGTCTCGAGCTTGTGTTCTTTCTTAGGGAGCTGATAATCCCTACGATTGTGGCCCAGTAGACGTGTTGTCGTTCTGCTTCTCCTGGTACCGCTATCCCAACTGCTCGCAATACACCTTCCACCAGTTTACTGTTGTCTACCCTCTTCTGTTTATTATATATCTGCTCCCTAGATGTCTAGTCATTATTTTTCGGACCATTGTCTTATGGATGGAGCTACTCTTTGATGCTTTCCTCACTTTGTCTACAAACCTTGTTTTCTGTGGTACCTGGATAACAACATCCCAGTGGGATACAATGTGGGCAATGGCAATGCAGTGATCTACGTGATGATGTAGATACCTTCCCGCGTGCAATGGATAAACAGTTATATGTCATGATGAAACGTGAAATGAATATCTAAAGCACAATCTATTCCTGAATGTTTTAGTTGATAAGTCCAATGTATGTACATATCTCACATTCGATCATGAATGGCCAGACTTAATTTACTTGCATGTTTAAATTAACGTATGATAATATGAAATTGCACAGAATGTTATTCCATATTACTACTAGTTTAGTTATTGTAAGCGATATACTCCAACAAAATACCAAACTATAACGATGATTTAAGCAGTTGGATAAATTATATTCAAATAGGTTAGCAACATTTGAAACAGGAAAATGATAATGATACGCGCCTAGTTGATTCCACCAATACAAGATGGTTCAAAGACAATGCCTTGACTGGTGTCGTCAGGGGGTTGTGCTGGCCGTTCTCCTCCATACAACACACACTTTAGGCAATGCTAAGTGTATAGAAATACGTGCTCTGTGTTACAAGTTGTAGTAACTAGAGATACACGTGATAATGGCATGCCGCAAACGAATACTAGAACGTAGGATCATGTTTATCGTCATATTAGTGTCTTAATTGTCAAACTGCTTGAACAGAAATTAAAATTACACATGTACACTTGTGTTCACACTTATATGATTGTCCGTGAGAAAAATACCAATTTCCAGATGTTTTGAGAGCAACAGCAAGAACACGATATTCTTCATCTACTACAAGATTGTAATGTCAACATCACTAGACGGATATATTATGTGGCCCTCTAATCTAATACTGTATGGTAATAATCAGAGGAATCCCTTGTTGGAGAGGCATCAGTATTGGCCATATCCGTTTTGCGAGATAATTTATGTTAATATTTCCGATCGAGATGTTATAGATTGCTAGCTGTTGTGAGTCGATTAAGAAGTTTCTGTGCTGTTAGTCGGCTCAGTCTGTCTGTGTTTACAACAACGATGTAGTGTTAAAGACGGCCTTGTAAAACACATCAAAAGAAAGACAATCGCATCTCTATGTTAGGGGATCACAAGGGATTGTTATGCTTGCAGAGAGTATAGAACATTGACATTTCTATTAGTTGTAAAGCGTAGGAATTACCGATCGTGTGTTCCTTTATGTCATCAGAAACCCTGTTTGCCGCTTCTATCTCGCAGTTATGTCGCGGAAATTATAGAAATTATAATGCATGCAGTTTTTATTATTCATTCTAAACCACAGGTCCTAGGTAAACTTTATTTAATTTATGATATAATGGGTTGGTATGATATGGTCGTCGTTGATATTCATATCGTGCTAACAGATATTGCCCCAGTCACACGATTACACGTGACCATGTTAGTCGTGTGACCTAGGGCAGTCTTGACCCGGACGGTTTTTTTTCTGCGATGTCAGCTAGCAGTCACACTGACCTGGATGACTTTGTCTTACGATCACCCAAGACTACCTTCGATTGTCAGGGACCAGTCGCTCTACTAGGCACGATTGGTCGGCGACTGGTCGTGCAACGAGTCACGCATAGTCGAATAGATCTGTGACGCCGATTCGCGACATTCGATGCTGGTTCGCGAAGCATAGACTGCCTAAGTTAGCATGCCGACCAGTACTGTGACGATGGATGCTGAAATTAGCATGTCCCCATGTTACTTGTGTGTATGATGCATATGTTTATATGCGTGAGTATAGGTGTGTGTGTGTGTGTGTGCGTGCGTGTGTGTCTGTGTGTGTGTGCGCGTGTGTGTCTGTGTGTGTGTGTGTGTGTGTGTGTTTGTGTGTGTGTGATGTGAATCCAAATGCTATAGCTGCGTGCTTCAGCGACACCGATTTCTTGCTGGTCGACAGAGCAGTGTAGTTCTCAAGTATTCGTAAAATTGGTTCGTATCGTTACGTTTGGCAAAATAACTGATTATCAACGATCATCTTGATGCGTGTCTTTATAGAGTCAAATGCAAAATGAAAAGCAGGTTACAATGCCCACTAACGACAGACAGCAATATATCTGTACATACAATGTTTTCTATCGTTCATATTCTTCTGACCGACATTGATTCGTAAATGAGATCTTCAAGCTTGCCGGCGTTATCCAGCCACTTGGCTGCATGGAATGTCGGCATGTTCTTGTTAAGATTGGTGTCCGGACACTCACTGCCGTACCACCAGCCTCCGCCGTCTCTGAAAGCACACTCTGCGGCGTCGGGGCGGTCCCATGTGGCAAACGATCTCCCCTGGATATCTTTAGTGGGTCCTCCATAGCCAAAGCCATCCCCAGAAGGAGAATTTATTCCAGCATGACCTGTTGAATACCTCAGGACGTAGCCGGTACTCTCTGGGGACACACTGAAGTCATCGTAGTAGAAGTTTCGGTGCTGGCCTGTGCTGTATGAGGTCCAGATGTGCAGCTGGTAGTTGCCCTGTGCTGTCAGAGCGTGGATGGCGTCGAGACCGATCCATAACCCGCAGCCGTCACGCCAGCCCTTCTTGTACTGCTCCCAGGTTCTGTTGAAGGAGTCGGGGCAGTTCGAGAATCTTCTCTGGATCTTGGTCGAGCCTGAGCTGTCAATGTAGCAGGTGACGAACACTGGCGCTGGGAGTCCGTCTGGCTGGATGTACATGTTGAAAACCGTTTTTGTCAAGCCACCCTCAAACGCTTCCGTGCAGTCTGCAGTCCAAGATAAACTATATTTTAATGACTAAGATCTACTGGGCATTATTATGTGATTATCATCAGTTAGACGATTATTTAACTGACAATGCACATATATTTTATCATAGGCAAATGGAACATCGTTGTATGTTTTAAAGTTCGGGTACTTGTAAGTTTTCAGAAGAGCAATGGTCAATAAAAATATAGGTCAATCCCAAGTTAGTACATGATCAATATTTGATCTGAAATATTGTTGTGATTTATTGTACCTGCATGCAACTATACGTAACCTATCTCTTCTCTGTACTATAGGCAACCTACCTTAATCTGTACTATACGTAACCTATCTCTTCTCTGTACTATAGGCAGCCTACCTTAATCTGTACTATACGTAACCTATCTCTTCTCTGTACTATTGGCAACCTACCTTTGATCTGTACTATACGTAACCTCGCTTCTCTGTACTATGGGTAACCTACATCTTCGTTGTGCTATAGGCAACCTGCATATGTTCTGTATTATAGCCACATACATATGTGTTGTACTATAGGCAATATGTCTCTTCTCTGTGCTATAGGCAGCCTACCTCTGTAATATCGGTCGCACGTCGACCCTGTGAACTCTTCTAGACACTGGCAGTATGGTGGAATGTATGTACCGCCGTTTTGACATCGTGGATACTGGAAAGATAGAATAATAACACGCATCAAGACATTTAGTACTTAATCATTGAAACATAATGATCAATATTAAAGATGAAAGCATATAAATATAAATCAATATTTTAAGCGAATTTGAAACATGGCCTAATGCCATCAATTCATTCACCTGCAATTGGTTGTATTGTTATACTTGAATGATGTGTAGTGTGTAGTGTGTAGTAGTTACTTTTGTTAAGATTTAGAAAACGCATACATTTCTTTCATGGATAATTTATGGCAATTTATTCACTGTTATTAGCCAGTAACGTTTCCGTTTTATAAGGACTTCCCACAGTATCTCGCATGTATTTCCAGGTGAAATGCTTACAGTGGGAGGAAAACCACTAACAAGTGTTGGAATCAATAAGCCTAGGAGCAAAGACTAGGACAGAACAGCCATAAAGGCATAACGCCAGGATATCCATCTCCACGCAGAAGAATATATCACGTGTTTATCCACGATTCTAGTCTTCATCAAAAACTCAACAATTCAAAGAGAACCGACCTTAATACCCACTGCCCCGTATAATCTTTAGAAATGATATATGATATATGTATTTCAATGTCGGAATTAATCCCTGGTGATAGCCAGATAGATAACATAAAGGTAGATTAACTAGGAACACTATGCAATCATAGTCTAAGGAATCCTGACTACCAGTGTTTGTGCTGTTCACTTCAATCGTCAGCTAGTCATACGCTGGCTGTATAATGAGGGATGTAATAGTGATAGATGCATGCAATGTAGTCCGCAGGGAGCGTGTGACATCGTTACAAGGATTGATATGGTTGATGACACTCCCTATATTTTGCTGAAATTCTTCTGACTTGAACCTCCAGAAAGGATCGCGCATACCTGTCCGAAAAACATGTACAGGAAGATACCAGATGACAAACTGTAGCTGATATTATTGAACGATGTAAACATCAATAGCTGTTCTCTGTAGTACGTGCACAGTTGGGCAGTATGACACTCGGCCATTAGTTCTACTCCATTACATGGCACTCTGGTATTATCATAGTTCGGCGCTATGTGACTGTGTCACGCACATGCTTCGGCATCATGCCCCACACTCAATGATTATGATAGTCTTGTTCATGTGTTGTCTTTTTGTCAAATACTATTGGCGTATACTAGTAAATTTGAACTAATTTTAAATGTTGTGGTAAAAGCATGAACCTTGACCCAGTGTTGTTCAAAGACGATTAATAGTGAGTGATAGGCTTGAATGCCCCAAATGTGGTCGCCATCCAAACTTTCCGCAACATATAACACATGGAGAATTGTACCCATGTGTGCTTTGATATAGTTATCATACGAGTTGATAGAAATAACGAAAATACAAGACTGCCGAGTATTTACGTTAGTTTTATCAACGAGTAGGATAACAACGATATCAAAGCACACGAGGGTGATATTCTATGTATCACCCAATATCATTGTTAAGTCATTTAAGAAGTAAAATATGTTGTATTCTTTACTGGGAAGTCAATGAATAAGCTCACATTTGCATTGTGACGTTATAGAATTGCCCTGATGGTGATGATATTACAATGCTAGACTGTTGGGTACCAGTTGTCCTTTCAAGTCACATGCCTGAATTGACCTGGAAATATCAAATCCAAGGAGATATCAATTTTAACTACTGCATATATCTCCTCTCAGTCCAGTATTGAGTGATAAATATATTTACGTCAAAGTAACATTAACAGATCTATTTGATTGTGCACAGTATGGGCTTGTGGCTCAGGCAGTTACATCCACGGCACCATGAATTTATAAGTGATTTAATATTTCAAGAAGATAGCGGAAATATTCAATAGCATATACTACGATATTTCGAGCTATAGAAACAACATGAAACACATTATTCCTTAAATATCCTTCCAGGTGGTGTCTACATTCAGTCTGTGGAGTTACTTTGACCAATATTGACTTAACGTCTTTGAATATGAGTTTGTGCTCTGTTCCACTTGTAAAAGATCCACTGGAGTCGTAGAAACACTTATTTGTCATGTTACAGGAAACGGGAACATACAACATATTAGGAGGTTAAAAGTAAGTTATTACATTAGCTCCAAGTATGTGCCTGCACCAAGTTGTATCAGTAAAATGTTATAAATACTAGTAGCCTCGCAATGGATTCTGATTATCAATGGTGTCATGAGGCCGGAAGTCCGTCCTTACCTTCAACAGGAACTGACATCCCTGCTGACTCTTCAAAGAAGAACAAGACTCGTTAGAGGTAGCTGGCAGAAGCTGACACACGTATCCAGGTAGACGTGCAGTGTGTGGGCAGATGTTGACAGAGTGACACGAGGAGTGAGTGACACACATGATGACGCATAGTGACCTGATGACCACACCGACTGTGACGACTGGCGTCACGGGCAGCACGACGTCATGGGAACAGCTGGACAGAGTGGAGAGGAGGTTGTTCCTCAGTAGAGTGCCGGATGCTACTAAGAACGACGCTGCCAACACCACGAGCATGTCTTCACGTGGACAGGAACTGTGGAAGGAATACGGACATACACGTACATTACCAGCGTTACTCAAGATCAACACATAGAATATTGATCATGATGCTATGATTAGACAGATAGCAATGTACTAAATTCGATCAATGCTATTTATTTTACAAGAAGAAAGGTAAACTGTTTACCTTATTCATGCGCCTTAAACGTCGATAAAAGGAATATGTAAATGGTGGATACTGGTATCGGATGCACTGTAGTCTCATTCCGTATTAGAACTATGGCAACCGATCAGCAATTACATCCTACTTGTGTGATATATTGCTTCTATGTATATAGAATAATCACCTACACTATACTCTTACATTTGCACCGACGCATTCAATGTTAAATTGTTCACGATCCAACAATGGATGAAGATGCAAAGCAGACTCATTAGTAGACAATAGCCATTGTGAATAACGATATTTATTATCTAATGGAAAGTGAAATGTGGACATTATTTACACTGTTTTTACCATTTTTTTCTAAATACTATGTTGAATTTTGCCAAAGATTATAGTATTTATTAAATGTTACCAATATACCTTGAAATAATCAATAATAAGAATGCAATTCAAGCATGTTCATGAGATCAAGGAAGTATACAGATATTTCTTGTATCATGCTGGGCGGGTGGTAGCGCAGTGGTAGAACAGTTGGACTTCGGAGCCAAAGGTTCCAGGTTCAAATCCCGCCCCGGGGG
>JAUTBT010016747.1:0-22187 GCA_032361225.1 Lepetodrilus schrolli
CCCCCGGGGCGGGATTTGAACCTGGAACCTTTGGCTCCAAAGTCCAACTGTTCTACCACTGCGCTACCACCCGCCCGCTCTCTGCTAGGTGAACAGAGATTTGGAATTTTGAATGATTACAGAGTTGTGCATACAAACGTTCGAAGTCAAGTCGTCTACATCAGATCACACCCAATTCCACCCAGTCGGTAATAACAATTAAGGTCTGTGTGAGCAGCTACAACTTCACAAATCAAAAGAATAATTGCAGATTCATATACAGAGTGTGTGTATTTACATAACAAACAAAACAATGATTTCAGAATCTTGGTTTTCGCTTTCTTCCTGTATATTTGGTATCGGGCCGTACATCCCTGAAAATGTAAAAAAATTTGCTGCAGAGTGAAAAACATTGCAATCTATCAACACAATCTTTTATGATCTTCAAATTGTATCTCAACTGAACCTGATACATCTAAATCTTTTTTTCTTTTTTCTATAGTTCTGACAAATAATTCCATTAAATATAAAAAATGGATAGCCAGTGAGAAATGAGGAATAAGCATGATAAGTAAAAGGTTGAATAAAGTAATTGCATTTACAAATACAAATTTAATTTTGTCTAACCATTATTAACATGATGAAATAAGTCGACTAGTTGTAGATGTATGCCTTTCAAGGATTTCAATAGATGAAATACACAGACTTACTTCCCTTGTCGTCGTCTCCTTTCTTTTTTCTCTAGAATCCACTCTCTGCTTTTTTTCAAAGGTTTACCGCGAATTCTTCGCAATCGCTCTCTGAATCAGAAATTAAAGCCATTTCATTCATCCATGTAGACTACAAACAGTAGTCTAAGGATAGCAGAAAAAATATATAATCAATTTCTTCAGCAAAAACATAATTGCAACAATCGATTGTTCCAACTTTATTTTCAAAAAAGAATTAATGTGATTTTTATATGAAAAATAAATGGAAAGTCATCTATTATTTGTTTATCAATTTATTGCACCACAGTGATGAGGATATGGTACCTTTTCTCTTCGTTTCTAATTTGTGTCCTGGCTCCCTGGTCTTGTCCCAGGCCTACTGGCAGCTGCTGGGTCACTCCGCCAGCAAACAAACACAGGAACATCCTACAGACATGTACAGCAATTGTCAGTTCATATTATTTGCACAGATCCAAAAATTCACCACAAATACTGTAGAAAGATTTCAACATAACATGGTAATTATAATTCTCCATAACTGTGATATCTTAATCCTTAAAAAAACTGTTGACTGATACATATATCATAGCTTATCAGTAAAAGACAGGAGGAAACCTGCAGCATTTGTAGTATTGAAAGATAGAATAAACCTGCAAACACTGATTGGTACTTGTGAATGAACGATAACTGCACTGCTAAAGGACAACTTTTGTGTATATTGAGGTTGGGTTCAAACTCAGGGCTTTTGACTCTGATGTTTGCTAGCTACCCATTGAGCTATGACCATCCCCAACTAAAACCTTAATATCTGTACTAATGGTCCAACACACTAAGTACTATGCAATCAACAACCCTGGCAGTCAGGGGAGGTAATCTCAAACAGTTGATGCTGTGACAATAAATCAGCCAGGTGTACACACTTCTTGGCCTTGGTACTGTTTGGGAAGTCCACCACCAGTCCTCCAGTGAAGCCAGCCTTCATCGCCTGCTGTGTGATCAGCTCCAGCTGCAAGGGAGGTAACTCTGGAAGATTACACTGTCATTACAACAACAAGGAGCACTCTATTGTGTTGAAATCCTATCCTAACACAGACCAGATTAATGTTATTGTCAATCGTTGTCGCATATGGGTGAAATATTCCCGCCGCGACATAAAGCACTAATTCATCATCATCTCCTTGGATCACCAACTTCCTACCCATCAACATTTACATTTCACTGACAAGTCCGGTGTACCTCAGTCAAGAACACTCCAATCTGCCAGTTTACATATAACGTATCTGTCTGTCTCTCACCTGCTGACTATTTTCTGGATACAACTGGAAGACAGCTCGAGATCCGCGACTCTGCGACAGACAGCAGGAAGAAAATACAGATATACATACACATACGGTAGTATAACTGAATACTAATTCCATTCCTTGAACAAATCAGAGCCTTACCATTGTCTCTAAGCCTAGGCATTGCCTAAATTTACACCAATTGTTCTGGATATTACAAACAACATATTTCAATGCAGATAAGATTTAATTGTTGAAATTCCCTCATGAATTGTTCAAAAAACATACTTGGAATCTATTTTATCATGTTTATAAAACATAAATGAGCATGCAATAAAATAAGTATACATGTCTGCAAGCATCAATATTCGAGGCAATAGGTATAGTTGTGTACAAGTTACTTACCATTGAAGCATACATAGTTGAGAAAAACTTGCTCAATCTCTTTGGAGGGTGGTGATAATTCTTGTCTGCATTGCACAACCATTGCAAGGCAGATATACTGAAACAGTCATGAAAGAACTGCACATGCAGTTGAAAAAAAACCCAACATTGATGCTAGTCAAAACACATAATTGTTCTTTTCATTGGAAGTAAACTCGGAAACAAAAAGAAGAAG
Organism: Lepetodrilus schrolli; assembly: GCA_032361225.1. NCBI lineage: Eukaryota > Metazoa > Mollusca > Gastropoda > Lepetellida > Lepetodrilidae > Lepetodrilus > Lepetodrilus schrolli. Next base: position 2,589 of record JAUTBT010016747.1, read on the forward strand.
TGTCAATGATTGGTAGCACAGCTCTCACCTGATCACTCCGTCGAAGGTGCCTGGTCTGAAGGGCAGGCCATAGCCCATGTCTCCATGCAACAAATCCCCTTCCACCTCACGCTCTTGAGCAACATCTGTAGAGGTCATCAAAATAACGATGAAATACTAGTATTGTTGGTAGAATCTGATTGGGATTTAATATTCCAGCATTTCTTGAAGTGACATAGTACTGACTAAGTGAAACATAAATAAAATAAAATGAACTGTTTATCCAACATGAATAAAAATGATTTACAAATAATGTAACCACCACCTTATTATTATTATTATTATTATTATAACTATTATAGTAATCATACGTCCATTTCTTTGTCTGTATTTTGAAATAAAACATAAAGAGTTGTCCACCTTTATCAGCTTACCCAGCATGTGTTCACTGATGTCCAGACCAATCCAAACATGGCCTTGATCGGTCAAGCACTCTCCACTCAAACCTGAACCACAACTGAAACACATTTAGAGCTCTGGAGTCAAGTTCAGCAGTTCAGTCTGGGATTACTTACTCTGTATACATTGCCATACGTTTCTGTTATATCTGAATCAGTGAAAACAAACATTGGTAGGTGTTATAATAACTTATACAAATCCATCAGCAAAGTGATCAAACTCACCCAATATCTAGAATAAAACATGGTGTGTCTTCAGGGAGGGCTAGTAATTCTATAGCTCGTTCAGATAGCTGCTGTTGAATCTCTATGATACGGGAACTGTAATAAAATAGAAGTTACAACATAGCGTCAATGCTAATAGCAATGACCATACCTGGTCATAAATACCATGGGGAGGTTAGGATCACAAGACAAGCAGGGTTTTGCATTATAACATAATATCTAGAACATTATAATAGCCAGTAAAAATAACCACAAAAGATGCAATAAACATTTAGTGAATATATACATTGATATACCAGGTACTATAGTGATAGAAAGATAGCATAAGGATTTCTGCATCATCTGACATTCATGCTATGTTGGAATGTATTAAAGTATCATTGCAGGCCTAGAGGCGATGTAGCTCTAGTGTGTGCCCTATTAATATATTGATGATTCATAAATTCATATTGACACCACTGAACTACAGACATTGCTTACAGGATCCAATTTTCCTGCATTCAAATGATAAGCAATGTCTGTTACTCAATGGTGCCAATATGAAATGTCAAAATATTAATAGGGCAAAATGGAGCTATATGAAACCACAGCTATATCACATAGTCACCTGGCCGCTGACTGACAAACCAAGGGCAAGGATGATGAGTTAATTACTGCACTGTGGCATAATCAGTTGATAATTAAGTCAGTGAGAGAATACTAAGAGTGAAGTCAACCAATAGTGTAACCATCATGTTGTGAATATATCACACTCATTATTCTACGGTCTTGCGAACCTAACCTACCCATGGTGTTTATGGCCGGGTATGGTCAATGGACTACCCGGCCATAAACAGTGATTATGGGGTTTAACGTCGCTGCGGGAATCTTTCACCCATTTGCGACGAGGCCATAAACAGGGCCAAGGGTACATTTAGTTGGAAAAACTATAGTGGTAAAAACTATTAGCTACTTCTAACTATTATAGGTCGTTTGCCCTTTCCCCCCAACCTGATAAACATAGCAATCTGTTTGTAAACAACAACCCGAGATAACCCACGTGGACTCACTTGGATGTATATTTTCTAGCCTCATTTTCGCCGTAGTACTGAAACAGAGTGGACAGACATTGAACATTGTTAATTCTACAATTGTCAATAAATAAAACACTATAAATGCAGTATCTCACAAATACTTACAATTTCTGGTGGCGCTTGTCTTTCTGGTCTGCCCGAGGATGCCATTTTGTTTGTATAAAATCAAAAACGAAAGTATGGATCAGTGTATTTCAAATTCTTTCGACAAATATTTTCCTCATTAACTTCAAACTTATTCTCTAACAGTAAATAAGGATTACAGAAAACTTAGAATATATAAAATTGCTTGAAAATATCACTACATATGTAATTTAATTACACATCCGAAAGTATGATTGTAGTTTTAGTATCAACCTAATAACTGGGTACGGTATTTAGTATCGTCAAAACCAGTTTTACGCATTTTAGGATGCTCTGGTTGATTTCAACATCATAAACAAATGAAGCAATGACAACCATAGTAAACGTGCTCTACACATTTGATAGCGATATTTAAATGTACAGAGCTGGTAATGTACAGACCTATGATGTGGTAATGAATTTAGAAGACAACATACAACACTAGCGCATATGGGTGATTTCCGTGGTTGCTAGATCACTTTACAATATTCCGATTGTATATTAATGGCAGCAGGAAAGTACACACACTTTAGGAAATGTTTGCAAGGATGGAGAACAGTTAATACCCAATATATACATTATCCAGGAAGCAATGTTCGAAAGTATACCATACTGTCATATCAGAACTTTGGAAGAAAATATGAATGGTCATCATGTTCAATGTCAAGTTTCACAACCTTTATATCTAGACCTTTATGTAGGTCTAAATCTAAAAAATATGCAGCACAAGTAGTAACTGTTTTGCATCCTGTCCCAGCATATCTTGAGAGACACGATTGTTACTCGTCACGACCATTGCCTCAGTCTCGGACTCATTATTACAATGTTCTCAATGTCACTCCGAATGCAACTCAAAGTCAGATTAAAGCAGCATATTACCAATTATCAAAGGTTTACCATCCGGACATAAACAAACATCATGAGGCCAGTGTCAAGTTTGCCTCCATCACAGAAGCATATGAAGTTTTAGGGAATGTGCGAAATAGACGTCTGTATGATCGTGGCATATTTATTCCTCAAGCATCCAGGGGTAGTGCACGTGACCACGAAGAAAGTGAACATTTTCGTCAGGAAGAAGGATTTTCGTCCACTCGAAGGAAGCCTCCTACTGGCCGGACAAAGATTTATAACTTTGATGAATTCTATCGCCAACATTATCAATCTTCACGGGAAAAGAAACTAAATGAAAGGATGGCTTTTGAAAATTGGCAGAAGGTTATGATGGAAATAGAACGGCAAAAAGCGCTGAATAGATTTGTTATGGCTTTACTTTTTTTGATATTATTAGGCATTGCTATTGCAGCTTCAATGGATTCTGGTCCTGTATCTGGACCAAAAAAGTAGGAATAAATCCAACTAATGTTGACGTCTCCTTGGTGTGTGACTTGTAATGTTGACTTTTCCCTAAGGCCATGCATAGTTTGGTGATCTGATGTCGACCACCACATCAAATCTACAAGTCTTCCATGTGAATTGTGTATGATTGATGTCAAAATTAATATTAAAGTGGCAAGATCATCTTTGCAAGAAGTCAAAGGTCACTGATCAGGTTCTATTTCATATTCTGATACAACTATCTTTTCCCAACAAGTATGTTTTTTTCCCCCAGGTCTTTATTTCCTAATTAATCACACCAACCCTATGCTCTAGCGACCAACACACATGTAACCTTGACATCACATTTTTATGTGTGGAGATTCCCAGTCAGTTTTCTATAATCCAAATGTTTCACAACATAGCTATATGTCGCAAGTTGCATTGTGTGGATAATATGGTAGTCTATATATTTATAACAAAGCACTTTGTTGTTATATTTACAACAGACATGGGGATTACCTTTTTATTGCACTGGCAATAAATTGTAGATGTTTTTTTTTTGTTTCCTAGTAATCATGGTAATAGTGTAGAAAACCTTTTTAGAAAATATTAAAAATTATGTCCAAAGATGATCTTGCCTCTTTAATCTTCAGTGAAGTGTATTATGTAATTAGTAATCTGTTTGCCATGTTACTGATGATGATACCAGTATATGAAGGATAATATTAACAATGTGGACAACCCATTGTCATATAATTTTATTTCAATCTGCAGTGGCAGATATTTAAGTTCATGATTGTTTTGTCCTTTGTTAGTGAAATTGTGGTGACTTTTTACAGCTAACTGTAGCATGGTTAATTGTTGATTAGATTGTATCATCATACAAATACCTAAGCCATTTAAAATATGTTTTGATATTTTCCTTTGTTACTGTTTACTACTTTGTTCAGATGACTTAGAAAACGAGACTAAAGATTAGTAGGGATGTCCTCAGCTTCATTACCTGTATATTGATTTCAGTGCTTTACTAATTTGCTACTACAAGGATTAGGAAATACATATATTAAAGGTGTTGCAGGTAGTAGCGCAATGGTAGAACATTGGATTTTCGGAGCCAAAGGCGTCTTCATGTTAGAGGGAACTAATGCAGCAGTGGATATATTGTTATGTAACATGTTACTAATGCATTTTCAGGAAATTGACTTTACCAGTACTCTGAAAGTAGACAGTGTGTCAATTGATACTGTGATATTAAATATATTGTGAATCAAGGATTGTTATTTAATACTAGGAATAAAACAATTCTATTATTAATGCAAATCAAGGATTGTTATCTTATACTAGGAATAAAACAATTCTATAATGAAATCCTGTACATATTAGTATTTGAATACTTGAGGAAGCATTCGTAAAATATAAGATTTTCTACATGTTACAAGGAGGTTGTCGTCCACAGACCAACATAACAGTAGGCTGCACTTCTCAGCTTCTTCCCAGCATTGAAATTCATGTCATTGTGTTAGGTAATCTTGTAATGTTTAATCAAGACTTACAATTAACACAATTTGATGTTCATGTTCTTGATTTACATTCACAGCTCTCTATTATTCTTCTGAAGACAGAGGGTCAACACAGGAAATAGGGCCTTTAGTCGTAAAGAATAAGATAACAGTTTATTGCCTGGGGAAAATTTGTTTTACATCATGAAAATATCATATTAATTACCAGGTAATAAGATTATTATTTCAACATGTTCACCCTGAAATATATCATTTAAAATGAAAATAATTACTATATTTTAAGAATGATTTTGTCATTCAAAATCTCTCTCTCCCCCTCTCTCTCTCTCTCTCTCTCTCTCTCTCTCTCTCTCTCTCTCTCTCTCACACACACAGAGAGTAGTACACCTCTCTATATCTCGTAGTACAGTAGACAAGCAATTACACCCAATTGTTACATAACTGGCCAGATGTCATTGAAGACATGTAATTAGAAGGGCCAACTAACTTCAACAGGCCATTATCATGATAAGTCTTCACACAAATGAATGGTTTTATCAGCAACATTATACACTGTACACGGCAGCCTGGATAATAATAGGATGTAGGGCGACTCCATGGTCATGGGCCATGCTTACTGGGAACTGGTTGCAGTTATTACCAAACACTTGCAATTCTCCCAGATACTGAGAGAATAACCCACGAGATCCGAGTGATTACGGAAACTATGTCCCGAGTGAAATTAATGTTCACAGTTCCGAGCTTTAGCGAGGAACTTTGAACATTAATTTCACGAGTGACATATGTTCCGTAACCACTCGTATCGAGTGGCTTATTCTAATCATTCAATACAATCTAATGTAATAAACCATTGAAAACTGCCGACAAACAGCTTTATCGAGAGGGCGAACTAGCAGTCGAAAACGTATACATTTCGCCTAAGCACGAGAAACAAAAAACGACGTAATCAACACTGTTGATTATGGATTCGTTATTACACAGTAGATATCCACCACGTATATTGAATACTAGTGGATATTACCTTCTGGCTTTACCATACACTGTCAATTATCAGATCCAAACTTAAAACCTTTCTTTTTTGTCCAATCGACTTTTTAGATATGTAGTTTACCTGTAACCATATCCTAACTGTGTTTTATTTTTCTCCATTGGCCGTATTTTGCGCTTAGAGCATGTTCATACATGGATTATAGTGCTTTATAAATATATTATTATTATTATTACTATTATTATTATTATTGTTATATTAATCAAATGTGGAATACTCAACGAGTTGGCAGTTTCACTTCTTGACCATTTATTAACATGGCCATGTCATCTGATATGAATAGTCTCCATGTTCTATTGGGATTCGTCTGTCTTAAATATGTGTAAAGGACTTATAACTTAAAAGGATAATTGAGATATATTTAACCCTCTCCCTTCTCGATCAGGCACAGATACTGCTCTTTAGGGCATCTCCAGCATGGCGAGGGTTAAGCCAGACATCTGTGATGCTTTGGATCTTTTATAGATACGCTTTACAATAGTTACAGCGGTAAAATTCGCTACTCTGTTGTCGCGTGCGTGATTTCAGACTTGTTGGTAGAAGTAATGCCATTATGTCCTCCTTTGTGTCGTTATATCTTAGGCTGGAATAGCCGCTGATTTTAGTACAAACTAAGTATCATACTCTGTATAAAATCCACAATCACCTGCAAGATTAGAACGATTAGTTTTGTAATGTATTGTATTGTAGTAAAAGCTAGATTCTCTTGACTGTTAGGTTAGGTTCAACAGGTTACACTTACCAAGAAGGAATGGACGATGTTTGGTTTTAACATTCATGCAGCGCAACACTAAGACACTTGTAGTAACCTTACATGAAAAATGTCATTAAATGGGTTGAAAAAAAATCCATTTAAAATAGATAGGTAAAGGCTACCTTAAATGCAAAATGAGTTTTGTATTCACTGATATATCTTAAATGGAAAAGGCAATGACAAAAGAAATTAATTACTTTTACTTTTTCATTTACCTTAATTTGTTCGGTCTATAACATTTTAATTTAACCAAGCTCCAGCTTAGATTAAAGTTACCGTGGGTCATCTTAGTTGGGTTATACGTAATCTTTGAGAGTTTCCAAGTACTGTGTTAATGTATCTTGAAACTATAAAAATACAGAATCAAAGTATTTCCACCATTTTCAAACCAACAACACTTTTTCAGTGTGTGGGGGCGACAGGAAGGTATCAGAACAATAAATACGTGATAATCTAAATGAATATACAGAAGTGGAAGTATGCATCTGGACCCGAGATTACGAACCATTTGAGTACGTACTCATGCTCAAAAGACGAGTTCTGCTCCAAAAAAAATTCCGGGTAGATTTAAATTATGAGACTGTTGATCCGAGTATGTAATCTCGGGCCCTGGATGAGCATTATAGATGAACGGTTTTTATTATTATTATTATTATTATTATTAAAATATGTATAGGATTCATAAGGATATGAATGTCTTCGTATTCACCAGTCCCTATTTATTCATATCTAGAAACACTTGCACCACAAAATTAAGTGACTAGAAGATATCGTTCAATGCCTTTCATACAAGTTTACTGCGCACGTCCACGAAGTGTGAATATATTTCGTTTCATCTCTTCAGATCTGCTAACGTCATCAAGTGTTAGTGATCACGACAGGAGGTGAGATCGGTATTTAACGTACACCTACACAAGCAATCTTCAATGTTTCTCTTTAATAATGATAACCCCCATAAAGAGCGATTATTGAGTCCTCTATTGACATTCGTGAAAGCGAGAGGAGCCCATGAATAGACCAGAGAGCATGTATAATACTTGAGATACTTTGGGGTTAATTACATAGCTACATGTCGACATAAGCTGCTCGAACAATGACGTGTTGACAGGCTGGACATGTCTTGTTAATATCATGCATGATCCACATACACTGAATAGTTCTACCTGTATATGTTTTAGTTCCCCAATACTATAGACACAGCCACCGACGTCATTACTGCTTTCATTAATCCTATTTATGATTGATTTCACTAAGAATGTATGACCCCGGTGACACCAGAAGTTAGCCAACCACAAAGAATATTCCTAAACTAATTTTGATCTTACATCGGTATTCCTCTATAGTGCCACGATACTAGTACCCAGACGCAGGGCGTTAAGAGGGCGTAAAAGAGAGTTGGACCAGTTAAGCTGACTGGAATAACCAGGCTATAGGTCGACACCAAACGGACCCTTGGGATTAGATTGGAAGGTCACCAATTGGGAAGGAAGCCGATGACATGACATGCTGGTAGAACATGTAATGAAGCAAAGAGGATTGTTTCTGATGGGAAAGTTACCATTGCTTTGTAGGCGGATATCTGCTTGAAGACTGAAGACGTGGTATACTAGTATGTGGTAGAACAGAACGGTCTCGCCAGACTGTACCTATTGGACGTGGATCCCACATGGTTAGTGCATGTTAGCGGATAGAAACACACAGGAATGGAATGAAACTAGACGATATATCTATTAGAAAAAAATATAAACTCTGCGAGACTAATATATTTGATATTAATCCACAATTAAGCATGTCAGAAATGCGCAAGGTTGATGATCAAAACAGATTAAGCCATAACACTAGACATTCACGTATTAGTATCTCACGTCCAATAGTCAACATAAGAGCGTGTATCTTGTCACAGAAACGATAGGACACAACTTTTATTATATAAAATACATACGGTATAGGATGTGTCGAAGTCGTAGATGAATATTCACCATCCTTGAATGACCACATTGAATGGTATACTGTTACTTAAAACAGACTTCATTGTTCATTTGCGTATTGCACATAAACAGAATTTTGTTGAAATACAGAATATACAGTATTGTCAACGAAAGGATACATATGATCATGCTTTCCTAACTGCAAGTCTTCAAATTCAAAACAATTTATTCAAATACAATAAGTATGATTCCAATGTCAACGTAATCCAGAACATTTTACACTCACTGGTTCAGGAATTAGGTCATGGATTTAATCACCTTATAGATTAGTGCTCTGGCCACGTTGTGTAAACAGAACCTGTTACAGCCGTGAAGTGGCATTTATGCTGGGTTACGTCATCTGTTGTTTACACGTGGTAGCAGGGGGACAGTGCACATGGACGTAGTGCTGATACTGTTAACGTAAATATACTGACCAGTGATTTGAGATAGAGTAAAATACTACTGTCTTTGGTCTGGACACAACCACTGTCTGTGAGCATCTAGGTGTGTGTGTGTGCATTGGAAGATTGAATCAGATGGGATGTTGCTCCTTCTGTCAACGTTTCTGTAATATACGTATGTATAGAGATTTCATGGATACATACACCATACAGATTCTGGTTGAATGAAGGGATTACTAGAAACAATGGGTAAGAACTTTACGCGATACAGTGTTGCTCCTATTGACGTTTTCGGGACAAAGTTGGTCCTGCGTTTTGATGATTCGCTCATCGGTGATCTCCCCTTGATAACCCCTCGAAAGACGCCACGGAAGACGCCACGGAAGACGCCCAGCAGAAACAACGCCCCCGATTTGATGCCCGTGAATGACGTCACGTGAGTATACTTCCTAACCATCACATTGAACCAGTATACTATGCATATACTACTAGGCTATATAATATGCCATAGTATTACACTCATGGAGAAAAGTCATGCAAATGTGCGTCCATCCTCTACACACAGACTGACTGGTTGCTCCTACACTACGGCGTATGGAAGGAAGCACGGGGTGTGCATTTTACAGGAGGGGTTGGTTGGTAAACTGTATAACTACTGGATTAATTAAAATCACGATTCTATAGGGCATTACTGATTGCCTCTAGCTACTCAAAGTTAATAAGTGTTACAAACCGTAGTCACAATCAAACGTGTTGTGAACAGCTGATGCTCACACTACAGCTAGTATAGGTGCATAGTGATACAATAGCATTGATTGGCGTTATAAGTAGAATTAGCATTGTAATAAGCTCTGCTTCGTCTTAAAAGTCGATCACCGTTTTTTTTTAAATATAGGCCTACGAGTATGCCATTAATCACATTCATCACATTTTGAACAATTATTCTTTAGCTTATCCGCTGGTTTTCGTCCGTTTCGGGCAAGGGTATCGGAAAGCTGTCGTAAAAGCTGTATATTATAGATTAACGGAAGCTGTCGTAAAAGCTGTATATTATAGATTAACGGAAGATTTGTAAAATCCTCTGTATGACACGAGCACGCATAGTAAATTTTTATAGAATTTAATTTGTATTTATTCAATATAGCACATATTGTATGTATACATGCTAGACAATTGCCGACTGGGGCAAAGACTCATGTAACGCCTCTCCCAAACAATAACATGTCATTTCGAAATCAGTTATGTTAACTGTATAGGTATAATCCGGACAATTCACCTGCCAGGTAATCCACGCTGCTGTGTAAGTATTTCTGATACATATAGATTACTAACCGAGTGTCTTTAGATATCGTCTATATCCTGCACTTAGGGATAATCTTTAATATAGATTATCCCTAAATGCAGGATATAGACGATATCTAAAGACAATCGGTTAATAATCTCTTTATCATCTAATGTCAAGCTTAAATACTTGTCTATAAGAAAAATACATCAACGTGTGAATCGACATTTTAAATTTACGCGTAGCAATACATGCAGGTCAATCAATTGTAAACCTCTTCACTCATTGATAAATACACCAATGGAAACTGTAAAAACAATTCTCATTTTTATTTAACATTGTGAATATATTAAACCTAGTCGATTAGCACACATTCTCCGATCATAATTGTCATCTTGTTTACTATTTCCATACAGTAGCATTTATAAAAAGTAGTATGACGTCACATGAAAATTACGTCATGTGAAATTAGTTCCCTAATTTGCATAGTTATTAGTCAGGCAAAGAAGCATGATACACGAACTATCTGTTTTTTGTTCTCATAAACTTACTTGAATTGCATTCTTATTACTGGCTATTTCAAGGTAGGTATATTGGTAACATTTTAATAAATACTACATTATTTTATATGTATGTACATAATATTTGGAAAAAATCAACATATTATTTAGAAACAAATGGCAAAAACAGTGCAAATGATGTCCATATTCAACTTTCCATTAGATTATAAAATCACATATTGCCTGTCAAGGCCAATTATCCAAATGGTTACATTACATCATGTCATGCACATGATTTAAATATGATGTCAGGTGAGTTACATACGTGTATATACAGCACTAACACTTCTTAATACATTTAAAATTAGAAGTGCTATACGCACTAAGTGATCTCGTTGATAAAACTGGTCATTTCTGAACAGGTGTTTTATGTCTGGAATGATTTTGTTATGGTCCATCTCAATGTCGTTAATAAGTAAAACCCATCTCAATGTCGTTAATAAGTAAAACCCATCTCAATGTCGTTAATAAGTAAAACCTGTAATCGTAAGATGCATGTTCGGTGCTTAACCAGAACATTTTAATATTATTAAATCTAATGTGAAAGTTAATTGTTAATACCCGTAGTCAGAATTAAGAAACATTCAACCACTTTACGTATCCTATGCAAGATGTATAAGTTCTCAGATTAATATTAACTATATTATCATAATAATTGGATGGCAGTCGTCTTGTTTTATATAAATAGAAATCTATAACATGAGACATTGCAGATTTAGATATGGTTCATATGTGAAGAATTCGCTACTCAAGTTACATGGTCACACCATGCTGTGTCTTGAAAACAACTATGAAGATAGGCTACATGTGAATATTAATGTGTAATGAATCTGTTAAGATCTTAGATATGTTCTATGTTAACGAGCATAGGCTACCTGCAGTTTCTGACATAGGAATACATATAAACAAGATGCGACACGGGTAGCAACAATTGGCATGAACAATATATATACTGCGTCCCACTGTGTTCTACCACGTCATTGTGCTCCGTAGTTTGAACAGTTCCACGTGTCAGTGCTTGCTAAATAGGGTGGAACCGATCGCCATTCTTTGTGGAGATTACCTCCCAGTAGCCTAATTGGATCGAGTTCTGTAACGGTTCTTTAAGGATTCTCAGTATCTTGGACACTGGGGCCAGTATTCCTGTGGCGGCATTAACTTATGCAATGCCCGTGTGTGCACGTGTTAACAATTGTATCTACAGTCATTTTGACGGAGTAATCTCTTCTCAGTGAAATGTATCCATATCGTAGACAGTATATTCGTTATTTATATCAGTCAATGTATACACATGCAAATGATTGTATATACTGTTAAGGTATCTGCGATCACAAGAGGCTTTGGAAATATTCTTGTATACGATAAACTTAAAACAAATACAGATATGGCAATATGCTTTATCAGCGAAACTGTATACTGTTCCTCTATATAAAATAACCCTATGCGTCTTGATAATAGAACAAATAAACACACACATACGCACACGCACATATAAATACGTACACACATACGCGCGAGCGCACGCACGCACGTACACACACACACACACACACACACACACACACACACACAATGTCATGTTCTATTACCATCAACGGCGACATGTTCTGTTTAAAACCACACACCAAAAAAGACATAATAACAAACTTCTTTGAGGAAATTGTTCATGTTTCTATTAATCTATAAAATAAATAAATTTAAAACTAGTCAATGTATTGGAATGGTTTGACTCCTTGAAGTGTCAACATAATGGACATTTCTATTGTAGATTACATGACCAAATACACACCCTCCTGTTTCTTATATATTCAGTCACAAGGGAATGGGTAGGTGTGTTTTTTAGCGGGACAAACAACAAAGGCCTAGTTCCCTATTGTCGTATAGTTCTGCAACAACACTGTACAGACTGAACTTTATTATCTCCACGAAAGGATATATAATTAAGCAGCAGCTTTCTTAATCTGCAGTTCGTGCTAAGTTATTACTACAGTCCGCTCTGCAGTTTCGCTGCGTGCCTGTGGGTGATTTGGTGAGAATAATGGCGCCCAAAGTGAGAACTCCATCGGACGTCACGCTTCAGTGACTTTATTTAGATTTTTTACGACTATGTAAGATGAAAAACACTTTCTGATTGATTATGATTTTTATCCTGAGCTACATGTAATTTTACTCCACAATGCTGTTTCCCTAAATAATGAGTTTATGTGTCTTAATAGTTCACAATAACTTACATATTTAATGAATTGCCGTCTATTATTACCACGTACTACACTGTTTAAAATGTACAAAAGACGACTTTTTAATAACTTTTAATAACTGTTAGCTTTACTCTGTTACAAATTACAACTTGTATGTATTTTTTTTCTTAAATGTACATATGTAGACAATAGTGTCTAATACACATAGCTAAGCTGAGTACATGTTCTTTTTAATAACTACCTTTTGTATGTAAAATTGTATGTAACACATTCTAGACACTTTAATGCATATCACACGTACACGTACAGCAGTGTTAAGAATTAGTATCAGATAGGTATAGTATGTATATGGGAACAATGCGTGGACAAATAACGTGTAATTTGGCACAGTATTTGTGTCTACATTGTAAATTCAGCATTGACGTGGGTATGGTATAGCGCCTACAATCTGGCAACCCATCCGTCTACTAATCGAGCCCGATCATGCTCAAATCAGAGTGATCTCGGAGCAACGTGCTTAACTATATTTGCCGTAGTAGGCATATAGTATGCATATAGTATGCATGTAGTAGGCATGTAACGCATGTAGTAGGCATGTAGTAGGCATGTGGGTTGGCACATACACGTATGTGAGGAGATGCGTGGATATATTTACGTTTAAATTGATATAGAACCATCTACAGGAGTATTATAGATATAGATAGTGGTAGGTAGATACATACACAGTTAGATTATTATCCTTAGCTTAAGTATTTCACTTGGTTTACACTTAAATATGGAACTTTGTTATATATTGATAATGACTTCATGGAATATTCATGGGCAAGATGGTACTTTGGTCGACATATTGTATATTTCCGATGGTTCTAAAGAAATTAGTGGAACAGAAGTATGACTCTGCCTAGAGCTTCAGTGTTGCAGAGTAGTACGCCTTCATTCATTATCAAGCATTGATGATTGATCAATGACACGCATATTGATCGACAGTATCATGCATTCATTAAACATAAATACATTAATAAAAATAATGACTATTCAATGAATTGGCAAACATTCATTTGAAAGTAACACACATTGACTAAACATACAACTAACGTGGAGAGTAACGCGATCTGATTTAGAGCTTCACGCATTTACTGATGAGAAAGGAAGCGACTAAATAATTCTATTTCATGTATAACTGAATGTCGGTGGCAGTAATATATATATATATATATATATATATATATATATATATATGGGATTCCACAAAGAGATAAAAAGTTAGTGAAACCCAAGGGCAGGGAAGGTCCAATTACGGGATATAAAAGAACCTCCCCCAGGTCATATAACACAGTTGTATATATCGCCCTCAATTAATAGACGACAAAAATCAGTGTACCAAGTGGGTACGGTGACGATCTCTCTCAGATACTGTATGTCTGCTTGATAATGTACACCAGAATGGTCAGTACTTTAGCGCCGTGATTTTTCTCCAATACTGAAGTGACCATGTCGTCAATGAAGCATGACCACGGTCACTCTGGGAACAATGGACTTGATGGAATAAATGTGGGCAGTACTAAGTGTGGGCAAACCTGTCAATATATACCAGGCTATTGTTTTGGCACCTATGTTGTCGAAGGCGAGGCGTATGTACGCAAATACCCAGTCACTAATATTCAATAATTTATTACGGAAAGATGTACATAGTCGTCTTGGAATTGTTGGTATATCGTACAATAATCCCCTATACGCACCCCGTATATTCCATGTAGCACTGATGTATATTCAACGTTATACTAATATTTATCAAGAAATACTAGTATATATTTACATAGTTTTACATATCAAAATTCTTGAAGATATCGGGTTCAAAATCTATGATGAAAAACCTCTACTGGCGAAACATATTGACTTGAAACCGGACCTGGTGTATTCGTTACACGTATTAAAATATCAACATCTGCCGAAATTCAATCCGTAATCCATAATAATTTAAGTTCGCACCTGTACTTTCAGGTCTAACTATATCAGTCGGTATGGATTCACAATTCAAACATTCTCACAGCGTATTCGTAAAGCGAACGCCATGTTTGGTGGGTGTACTTCTACATGGAGTACTTTTCCACACCACGTTCAGCGCCATTGGAACAGGACCACGCCGGTCCTGGAATTCGAACCCGAGTTTCTGGATTGCGAGTCCAACGCTCTACCGACTTAGCCAAAGGGGCAACCCCACTGACCGAAACCAGTAGGAGCAACTTGCATGTATATCACACCCGGCTATAACAATAGCATACTTATTATTTCTGTTACAGGTATGATTCCTGTTAAAACCATTAAAGCCATATCTCAACTTTCGCTTCTCATGTATTTGGGTGACCATTGGACATTGCGTGAGTGTCCAATTATCTGCAGTCATAATCTGAGTAATTAGATTGCTCACCCCCATTCTATTAACAGTTCCTTAAACATGGACATGAGGGCATGTTACAACTCTTTCAAACACGAACATGTGTGTATGTCACTCAAATATCGACAAGTAAGCATGTTTATAGCTCTCAAATGTGGGCATGTTACATCTCTCAAACATGTGCACGTGGGCATGTCTCTCAAACATCGACACGTGGGCCATTTACAGCTCTGACGTCATATAATTCAACTCAGGATTCCACCGACCAATGCGTAAATAATTTACGAACAATCAACCCGCTCTGCGTGCAATGGCGAGTTCAGGGACACGAACAGTAGACCCTTGCCTTAGACCCCCCACTCACAGTGTACGTCCACTACTCCTCTGTCATTACCATGGATCGCAGTCAAGAATAGCATAGTTATCCCGTTGTTCTTTGGGCACGGTTACTGAAACAGATAAACAGAAGGTCTGTTGCGGACAGATACCAGTGAACCGTTGCCATGATGATTGCTAAGTGAGCTAGGACGACATTAACCTGATATATCCAGTTGACAATCACGGATGCATGTCGTCCGTGCAGACATGAGCGAGCTACAATGATCTACTTGGAAAACACGTGTAGACTACAGTGTTGGACACATGTGACATGCAACTACAGCCATTAACAGAATGGGAAGCTAATTCCTTTGATTCCTAACAAACTATTTGTGGAGTTATCTGTACAGATATCGACAGTTCGTACAAATCACAGGCATTGCCAGATAATGCCTTTGCGTGTCACATACTGATTTTCATTCCGACAGTGTGACTCTCGATCGTGCGACACACGAATATGTAATATCTATACACAGCCTTTCATATATCTGCATGAATGTAAGCAAAGATTGCTGACATGTAGCAAGTCAGAGAAACCGTGCATGACACCCCTGATATACCCAGATATAGCAACCTGTGGTGTGGTGTGTCACTCCGCGCTATACTAAGCTTGCCTCACATCACATCGCTATCACATCTCATCTGTATGCATATTACAGATGGATTTGATGATAGCATTATCTGGATTCAGTGTTATACTATCGTATTTGCGAGGAGCTGAGAAGGCTTTGTAGTACTAGTTCTGTCAACCACGGGACGAAGCCTGCCCTGTCCATTCGCCAGGAGACTACTACGGCTCTACACATCGGTAACAGCGCAGGTAGATAATGAACCCTAGTTAATTCCAGCCTCACACGCGGCTAGCCAGGGGTCTGAGAACGTTCTATGCAATTATACACATGATAACTGGGCAGGTTAACAGACTGGCTGTTAGAATATACACGAATGATTTAGGATTTGGAACTGTTTGGATTCTGGTGTATGGTATGTATATGTTATGTACTTGGGCTACTGGATAACTTGGTGTATTGGCACGCACTCCTGACTGTCATCGCGCGCGAGGATACAAAGACGACGTGCTCAGTATCCAAACAATAACTGTGTTTTATGACTGCAACTTCGATTCTCTGAAGTATCGTGTTGACGGGTTACAGCACTGCCCTTTTTGAGTGTGTCAAATAATTCCTGTGCAGTTTATTGAAGACCTCTGCGCAGCGTCTCCCAGATTGGTGTTTTAAGGTTTAACGTTCTGTCAGCCCCAACGAAACATTGACCACCAAAGGTTTGTATCTATTCAGACATTGCTGCCAGTGTGAGCCGTGGAGTAGGACAACTCGGGAATACTTACCTCTATTCACCGTACTGTGTGTTTGTCATGTGAAGGATTAAAGCAGATCACAGTCAAATCCTATGCGAGGTGGTGGTATCGCAATGGACCCAAGCAAGACAGTTAAACTAGAGACCGCGCGCGATAAGGCGGCTATGGGGAAGGAAGTGACAGTGAAAGACAAACACGTTATAAACCATCAAAATAATACTCTGAATAAGATCCAGGAGGAATCTGGCTCACTGACTGACATGGCGGACAGTCGACCCACGACGGACGATGGGTCTCGGGCGGCCAGTGAGATGAGCACCCCACCCTCAAGTAACGTACACGTCAGAGGGAGATACTCGCTGAAACCGTCCAAAAACACATTCGGGTAAGTTAAATGATGACAAGATCGGTAGAAGGATGTGAGCCTCAAATAGACATCCAAAGGACATCCAAAGACATCCCAAACTATTGTATACATTAAGTTCATCCAATTAGATTACTGTAAATCGGGAAATTAATGCGAGCAGAATATTAATGCGAAAAATGCGACGGGATTGTGGTCGCATTGAATTCATACGCATTAAATACATTCTGTATTTTAAGACCAAATTTATGTCTAAATTCTTGAGGTCGCATAAAATTGGGGACGCATTAATTTCCTGATTTACAGTATTTGCCATTATTCTTTTTTCAATCTACTATTAATGCCAATCCCTGTAACGAAATATATATTTCCTTCTTTCTTTTTTATGATACGAGCGATTGTAAGTACTGGAAACAACTTTAGTACTGACACAGTATACCGTGAACTATGAGTTATGGAACTATCTACCCCTGAAGTGTGACTACGAATAATGTGTGCTAATATAATTTATTACATTTCCTATCAGTTAACGACGCCACATAATGTCATCTTTATCATCGTGTTCCCACATAGGCTTGCATGAATTAAAGGTTTGAGGCTCGTTATATCGGTTCATTTCCAACAGTTCTTGTAGGTCAGACAATACCAACCAAGTATTTGCATGTATAGTTCTCCGAGCTGAGACAATATCGTTAACCTTACAACCACAAGCCTATCATGTTGCAAGATTGTAATCTATTAACGTATTTTGATTTAGTTCTTTTTTTTAACATTTAAGGTAAACTGAAACTCCTAGGGCATGTCCAAAAATAACTAAGTCATTGTCATATGATTTTAGATACGTACATTACCAGTGGATATGTATGTACCTTCTTATGGTATACATTATTGCATTTATACATGTGATTATATAAAGGGAAATTAATATTGTTTAAATTATATTACCCCATGGACAGTATCTCTGAAATCTGTGTATAGTTGGACAAAAACCAGCAATAACTACATGCATATATGCATAATGTTATGGTCATACCCAGGATTCACTATTGGTACAAACTAAGGAAGATAGCTGCACACTAAATACAGAGGTATACCCACATTGTGTTCCGCTTGTCAAACTTATGTATTTTCAATAATAGAAAATGACCATCGGATTTTAACTCAAGCCTTCAGCTTTGTAATCCATCGTACTAACATAAGCTATATGCCACAATTATAGATGACATATTAATACAAAATAAATATATATCCGTCATGGATCTCTTATCATTTCGTGTACGTTGATATTATGATTATTATCAGTTGTAAGTTGTTATGTCCTTGCCAGTGCTCGTATTAATCATACATGTCATAATGTCATGAGTTTATAAATGTGTTGGTAATGACCCTCCACTTTATGTTGTTATAGAGGAGGTTAGTATAGTACACCCTGACCCCGAATTAAGACTGTTTAGGTTATACTGAATACAAAGTTATTTTCTTTCTCGTGTTTCAAGACCAACGAGTACAATTGGCCACTATTCAGTTGCTAGTGGCAGCTAGTCGACTTGACATGAGAGGCGACACGGATTGTCGTGTCATAATTACATAGATAATTAGAACTAATTTGTCGTAAATGTGAAGTGGTAGCTACCGAAGACGTTACTCTAATACCTGAGGTGCCAATCGATTTTTTAACAGCTGTTTCTATGTACATGTGTTGTCAAGGTGTGTTGTGATTCGTGAATGTATGGTTTTATGTGTGTATGCCATTTAAACCTTATAAGCCGGCGTTTATCTGTCATTTAGACGCACAACTGTATCCAGTTTACTACTGGAAGGCCTCCGAGGTTCACGTAACGGTTTAGAACTGGAAGGCCTCCGAGGTACACGTAACAGTTTAGTACTGGAAGGCCTCTGAGGTTCACGTAAGAGGTTCACGCAACAGTTTAGTACTGGAAGGCCTCCGAGGTACACGTAACAGTTTAGTACTGGAAGGCCTCTGAGGTTCACGTAAGGGGTTCACGTAACAGTTTAGTACTGGAAGGCCTCCGAGGTTCACGTAACAGTTTACTACTGGAAGGCATCCGAGGTTCACGTAACAGTTTAGTACTGGAAGGCCTCTGAGGTTCACGTAAGAGGTTCACGTAACAGTTTAGTACTTGAAGGCCTCCGAGGTACACGTAACAGTTTAGTACTGGAAGGCCTCCGAGGTTCACGTAACAGTTTACTACTGGAAGGCATCCGAGGTTCACGT
>JAUTBT010016758.1:0-41798 GCA_032361225.1 Lepetodrilus schrolli
TGTTGCAGTAAACCTGCGAGCACCAGCTGGTACTGACAAGACCAAGGATGATAACTGCATTGCCACTCTACAGACAGAAAGGTAACTTTCGCAAACATTGATGCCGGGCCCCCGGGGAATTTGAACCTGGAACCTTTGGCTCTGAAGTCCAACTGTTCTACCACTGCGCTACCACCCGTCCATAAACATTCCGAACATAATACTTGTTAAAATATCATTAAATAATAGTTGAACAAAAGAACAAAAAACAAAAAAAACAAAAAAAAAAGAATATTTTATTCACAACGTGGCAGATACTAACCAAAGAGAGGCTATTCCTATTGTGAGACCTCGAAGAATGATACGTCTGCATCCAATCTTTCCCGCCTTTCTTGGTGTCATTACATGGTACGTGGGATTTTGGTTTCTCGACTTTTTCATCCTTTTCATTTTCATCTGGATCGTCTTCATTTTCTTCAACAAGCAATTATTGAAAATTAAAAACACAGAAATGTTAAAAATGTAAAAACATTTTCAAAAATAAAGGATGGAGTTGTACGACTACTAGTATGTACTGTTATATTAATGGGTCATCTTCTTCGTCAAATATGTCAATAATTAATATAAACTATAATGACATAGAAAGACAGCAGTTGAAAATTTCAATAAATAAAAATTAAAAGTGGAGTGGACTACTCACAATGGAATTGAAAGAATTTTCATTTAGTTAGTTTAGTTTAAACATATTTTATTCAAGACGAAATGGACAGATTACAAGTTATTACAACTTAAATGAAAACTGTTCCAAAAGAAGGGAAAGCAGAGATGGGAGAGAAGAAAGAAAGATTAAGAATAAAAGAGATACATGTACTATATTCTATAATTATTCTTTTCAATGTTGATTGATTGAATTAGTTCTTCATATCGCTGCAGGAATATTTCAACGACATTTAGCTGTACAAAATAAAACATTCTGACGAGTCCATAAAAAATAAATTACTACAAACAATCTTTTTGGTCCTTTTGGGAATGGAGGCAATGGGGGGAAAACTGCTTAATCCTCTCCCTGCTGGAGGCAACCGGAGATGCCCTAAAGAGCAGTGCCTGTGCCTAATCCAGCAAGGAGAGGGTTAAAGCCATGCCCACCTGGAATGTATTTCAGCGTTCTGGTCAACTTTCTGTGTCTGGTGACAGTTTTGATAAATGGATGGTCTGTCAAGGCATCTACTCCTTCCCTGTTTTGATCCTTTATCTGCAATATTCAAAAACATGCTTGACAAATATTGATAAAGAAAACAGAATATATACCTTTTGCAACAATGCTGTTTGTGATGAATTACATTTAAAAAAAATGTAAACAGAAATGCTATCTTGCAAGAATAGTTTTGTAAATATCCCAATATTTATAAATTTGTAGAGTATATTATGCAATGTGATTATGGTGTTGTTATTACTTAAGCTTTACAAATGTATGTATGTCATAACTATTATGTAATGCTGTATACATGTTTTCTATATCACGTGTGATTTTTGAGAAATAAAATACTGTTCTCTTCTCTTCTTTGTCTACAAATAAATATATTTAAACTCAGGGGCAACAGGAAAACATAAATACTGGAGTGAAAAAAACACACTTTTTTGTCATGAGCTATCTGTGGAAAAAGAAGAACAGATCTCATCCCTGCTTTCAAGAACATTAAGATCTGGCCCCGATTTAGAGTACGATTTCATGCTCATGCTCAAATTTTATATGGGGATTTATGAACAAAACTTTGAATTGAGCATGAAATCGTACTCAACAAAGTTTCGTAATCTCAGGGCCTGGATATTTTGGTATTTTGGTCAGCATACAATTTGCCATTCAACCTGATTGTGGCCTTTCAAAACCAGTATTAAATGGTCTCAAATTTTAAACTTATAATTTGTATACTCTCCAAGGAAAATTAAAGCACACTATTCCATTGACAGGGTAATAATGTAGCGCTATGAGCAAGCCTATGAGCGTGGATTTGGCGCAGTATAAATGTGCACATTATTATTATTTAACTGCTTAGCATTGCAGCGGCAATCTATAGCGATGATTCAAGCTTCAAAACTAATTGTAAAATCTGACCATTAAGACATCAAAGTCACTAGGATGTTCATTGGCTGGATTAATGCGAGGCAGGATTTTCCACGATGCGACACCAGCTTCCTGTAGGGCTGCAGATATAAACCTCTTTCTGGCACTGCTCTTGAAATAGCCTCTGAATGACACTATGTATTCTGCAACGAAAAGCAACAATGGCATGTAATATAAGAACATGTTGAAATGTTTCGGAATTATATTAAGCTAGTAAATAAATTGAATATGATTAATAAACATATTGATTAAATATTCTAAATATATTGAAACATTACATGCATACATGATGATAATTGTGTCAAATACTTAGAACAGAATATGCAAAAGAAAGATTGAGATATGCCTCTTATCTAGTCAAAGATCAACCAAATAGATGCATGTGCAAATACAATACCAAAAAAAGGAAGGTATTTAGAATATTAAATATATTCTTATTTTGTGAAATAAAGATTCTAAAGATACCACAAACAAATTGAAATATGCCAAACCTAAAATCGACCACAACTTACCATTATTGACAATGGCGCTACTGAACTCTGAATGGATCCTGTGAGTCGGCGCTGACATGTTGCACTTCACTGTGGCCTGTGTGACCTTGTCTAAGAGGTCAGAGGTCGAAGGTTGCATCAGTTGCAACACAGCAGTCATCAACAACAGCAGTAGCTGTCCTTGTCTCCAACCACTCATGGCTCGTTGTTCTATTTATAGCATCATGGAGTGGTGACTTTAATAAAGGGTCAGAGGTCAGGGTCAATGGCTATGATCATGGGATCATTTTGGTTGAATTCATTAAAGTAAAATCAATAGATATAACATGTCATCATGGTAATATCATAATGAATTCCCAAGTTTGATTTTATTTGGATTTATGAATTAAGTTCATATCACCAATTTCTGTTACAGAGTCTCTGCCATTGTGATCAACATTGTTATGTGTGTATTACCATCACCTGATCATAGATTATACGTCGTGTCATGTCACCATGTCGGTGGTTGTATTACTGACCACTAATGTCATGTTCACAAGACATTACCTGAAATAAAAATAGATCAAGTCAATAACTATGATGATTAATTATTAATAAAAAAACCCATTAGCTACTTGTATGCATGCACGTTTGTGATTTAGTTGTCTGTTTTATTCAAGGCGTGAATGTAACACTTGCAATGCTCAACTTCAAGTGTGGCTATGGGAAGGATAAAAACTATCGCCAAATGCCATGGAAAATGCATACTAGAGGTGACTGGCTGCTGACCAAGCTAGTCACTCAAACTCATGGTGACCTAGTGCAGCAAATGATTGTGAAATTACCAAATTCATATTTAGTTCACAAGTTTATGAATGTTTACTATTTTATATCATAATCTATTGTGGGGTAATGACTGATTGTGGCTGGAGGGCTAAATTTCAATACAACATGTGATATAACAATCGTTTATTCATTGAATGTTATTAATAGACTGTCATAAACACTAAAAGCAAGCCTCTTGCAATAAACGGTATAACAATATTAACAACTTACAACTACGCTAAATATTTAAATAAATCACTCAAAGGTTTGTTCTAATACTTAGATAAAGTACATATTTGATTACAAGACACAAAGTACCGTACCAAACTCCTAAAAATGAGTGGAAACAACGGTACTTCCAGTCTAGAACTTGGTCTTAGATATCTACAAGTACAAGCCTAGATCATTGTGATATAGATATCTAGCTTCGTTAAATTGCGTATTCTGACGAGAAGCTAAATAACTTAAATCAACGTACAGCATAAATCAGTCTGATGCGATATACGCACAATTAAACTGACTTTTGTCTTTTCCCATTTCCACTTACAAATCAGCCATATTTTTCTTGCTGCCTAACTTGACTAATAACAGACGATTTCATTGGCTAAGTTTGGCTTGTGATATGAAAAATGTGCCGACAATAGAAATAACGGAAAATAATTTATTTAACAGCAGATAACAGTACACGATATTATGTGGCGCTTTTGTTAACAGTAAACAAAATATAAATCTAGTATTTATATATTTAACTAATGTAACTATGATATGCGTTGACTCAAAGACGTATAACGAGTTTTCTTTTTTAACAGTCGTCGACAAGTGCCTGAAGCTGTCCAAAACGTTTTTGGTAAACTTGAGAAAGAAAAAAAAATCAAATACTATAAAGAAAGTTTATTGATATTATATATTCAAATAGATACAGTGTGTCTTTTTCTATACATCGTTTAAATCTAATGGCTTCCGTGATAATAATTACCTATCGGTGCATTCACTGCGTTGCATACATACTCGTATCGTGTCTACATTATCAAGTTCACTATAAATTTAGTTACCGATAGCTATATGCCTATAGATCTATACTAATTCCGTTGAATAAATGGAACGCAGACAGCCAAGTGTCGAATGACATTTTCTCTGGGATATGTCTGAAATGAAAAAGAATAAATTTCATCAAAGAGCCTAAATTCAAACAAATTACTGTTGCTATATTTAGAATATAACATTATTGTCATTGACGATAGTTTTTCTCTTCATATTCTTCCCTCGTTAGTAGGCTATATTATGCATAAATATAAAGTAACAAACATGCAAACATGATGATCTTGCAACTTTAAAATTGGATAATCCTATTTATTATCTTTCTTTATTTTGTTCTTTGAATGCACTGTGAGCGAGTATATTAATATTTACTATACTATACAGTTAATTGTTTTAAAGATAGTGATGATAACATATAGTCTATGTATCTTAATTCACTACCGTATATAATATAGAGACATATAAAGAATGATACATTCTAACTCGTGGTGAAGGCTACTTCCGTATGAAGTAATCGGACAGTAATCACATTTCTTCTGTGGATTCCTACTTTACCATTACCCGACGACTCTAAAGGCATTATGGGATTGTCAAAATGGAGGAGGTTGTAGAAGAGGAAGAAGGGCAACACTTCACCAAGTTTGACACCTGAATATGTTAAGCCTGTTAAATTACGACCATGATATTCGTATAGTGTCCATATATTTATCATATAGCCATAAATCAAAATGATATTGAAGAATTTATTGTTGACATATGAGGACAAATTGTCATGTTGTTGGACTCGCAAGCACTATCGTTTTGGAAAAGAAATACAGACACAACTAACAGCTGACCCTGCAGCCGACTTTCATCGGGTTAAATAAGTGTAGGTGATATTTCACATCATAATCTTCTCAGTAAGACGTCTCATTAGTGTTGTGTAACCAGGGTTGTGGTGGTGACACGAATGTTTCATAATCCAGTGTCGGTCATCGAAATTGTTGATCTGCTTTGCCAATGTCAATAAGCCATTTAAATTTACGTGAATAAAAATACTACGGATAGTACTAATCGAAAAATCTTGTCTAGAAATCATGTGACATTGTTAATAAGTACTGACATTTTGCATAATTACTAAGAATATCGCTCGTCTGTTTTTGCTTTGTACATTGCCAATAACGTTTTCAAGGTTTATGACCGATGACCATGGTGAATGCTTCCATGATGGGCTTACCATTTGTATATGTATCAGCTAAAGCCATTGGACATGTTGACATTTTGTTTAATCTGCTTCTCTTTATATTTTCAGGAAATGTCTAGTGGAGAAAACTTCTCCAACGTGTCAGAAATGGATTCCAAAGACGAAAGGAAGCGGAACAGGAACTGTCTGGGTCACAAGTTTGACCCGGGGTCAACATCCAGTTCCATGTCCACTGTCGCCAGCATGAACCTGGTGGACAACACCCCTCTGTCTGTGGCTGTAAACCTGTCTGAGAATCACCAGGCGAATGGATACCGGAGAATGTCCACTTCCAGCGATGAAGACGACTATGTTGACGCGCTCGTCAATGGCAGTGTATGTAATGGATCTACATACGGGAAGGAAAGCCACCATTTTGAAAAAGTCCTCAACAGCGAGTCTGATTCACCGATGGAAGAATCAACTTTGAACTGCAGACAGAATGGTTTCATTAAAAATGGATACCCTCAGACAAACTCCAGTCCCCGATCTTTCACAGACTCGAAAACGAGCAATGGCGATTGTTGCACCGTAAAACCCAAACAGAGAACTGTTTACAAACCAAATTCTTTCCAACGAGGTAAGAAGAAGCAGAGAGATAAAGATTGTATCCAAAGGTTTGATAATTCTAGCTTGCAGAGCGATCTTGCTTCGTATCGGCCTATGCAGCAGAAATGTAATGGTACGCTTCATAATATCAGTCCTCAATCTCAGATTACTGTGGTAGCCGATGTACATAGTGAACAAAACAACGGGCTGGACACGCGGCCAGCAAGTGGTGGATACCATGCTTCTTTCATACGGCACCATCGACCTCAGAGTCTAATCCTGCCACAACCGGACAACGGTAGAGAGGTGAACTTTCACGGAAATTTCGAACTCGACGAACCCGACTTGTTGGTCGATGAAGGTGCAGTCTGTGATTATGATAAATTTCTCTTAAGTGACGAACATAATTCCCCTTCCGAGAACAGTCGCAGTGAAGAAGGCGATAGTGAATTTTTGATTTACCATTTCCCCAACACCCAGCTCGATTGCATCGGCGCTGATTGTCAGAACTCTAGCACGGAGCGTTGCCAGTATTTGCCCAATTCTCACACAGGAGACCCGTTTTATCATAATTCACACAGTATAACTAAAGCCAGCACATCTCCTTCAGGAGAAGTTGATTTTGACAATAGTGATTATTTAAAACTTTTCGATGAAGTCGACGGTGAGCATTATTCAGGGGAGGATGAAGGGGATCGCGAGATCTACGAGGACACAGGTGATTTCATCGACACAGATCTTCCTGCACAAGCTACCATGCTCTCTACCTCGAGTTCCTCGTCATCCTCTCTCAGCGACGAACTCGTGTACAGACATGACTGTGCAAACAGTAAAGAGAACAACCTGTCTCGGAACAAGCTCAGTTCCGACTTCATTCCTCGCAGCACCAGGACGCGTGGACAATTGAAGAAGGGAGACAACTTGTGTTACCCCAGCGATGCGTCCAGGTGCTGTACGCACAGACTGCACATGGAGCTGGGCGGACATCACCATGGGGTCAACAGCAGCGAGAGTGAAAATGGCGACGAGTGTCAGTCGGATGTGCTTCTCAACTGCGACGCCAACGATCACATGTTTTACGAGGATGGTGCTTCCAGTTTGGCAGCGGCCGCGAGTTCTCGGAACATTCAGCCGCTGATAGGACTTCACAACGGTGCTGGTGGCGGGTGCTGTGGTAATCATTCTAGCGGGGTAAGACATCGACAGGGACGGCGTGTGCTTAACGATTGTCTCTGCGGCGTGACTGCGGACTGTGTCAGCCCACCGTTGATGTTTGCCGCCGATCAGCCCACGCCTCACGGATCCGCGAGCTGCCAACACAGCTCGTGCTCGATGGGCATGGCAGTCGACCCATGCGTCAACAACCTGAGCAGCGAGTCTCCTTCGAACGTGAGTCCGTCGGCGAGCGGAGGGTATCGTGTCTGCGTGTCCAACTTTCAAAACGACAAGAGCAACAACCATCAGAAAGTGTTTATGAAGTTCAACGTGACCAGCCAGGACAGGAAGCGGACGATAGGTCACATAAAGAGGGACGCGTCACATCTAGAGTCGCCAAATTCCCCGGACGATCCAGATTCTAGTCAAATGGACGACAGCGAACGCGACCTGGCTGTGGATATGTACGAATACCAGCACGAACCAGAGTACTTTCATGAACAGATGATGATGATTGCAGCTGAGATGGCCAGGACGAGAGTGAACCCAGAGTGAGTAGTGCAGTCAGTTGTTCAATGAGTGAGGTTTGTCCTTCAGCTCTGATCACCTTTTTGCTCATAGGCATAGTAAAAAGCGATCAGTTGTGCAAATTGATTTACTTAGCATTTTGGCAGTAGTAGCAATAAACATGGTAACGAAAGCTCCACAACATTCTAATAATAGTAATATCTTTACAAATATTTCTATTTGTACTAATAACTTTCTAAGGCCAAGCAAAACTAATCGTGGGAATTGTTAATAATCATGATAATTCTTAAAACTTACTCGCCTGAATAATGATAAATAACAAAACATGATATTTCTACCAGCTGATAGGATACCTTTACCATTAGCATGATTAGGAGAAATGGATCGGGCCGCCAGGCGAGTGGGAACTTCTAATGATTCCTGTAATTAGTAATTAATATTGTGCCATTATATTTAAATTTCCTTGAATTTGACGCTGTCAGTGTTAAATGAAATTCCCACCTTGTTAACAACGATAACATCACAGGACATTTGCAATAAGAACCGGTTATCTCCTAAATAATTCTTCAAATTCAGGCATGAAACCATATAGGTCTGTAGGATGGCAATTAATATTTAGCAGGTGTAGGTTAACTTGTGAAGAAAATTAATAAATTCAAGCTTTACAAATTAAATTAAATCTGTTGAAAGTATCCTACAGAACAAATTATACATTATGTCTTTGAACATGTACGTTGTAGATCGGGTGTGTCTGAGCCGATATACGAGGACATTGAACCGTTGCAAGATGCGGATGAGTCGGGAAATATGGCAGCCTCTGGGCTTTCTCTGGAGGAGCAGGCTTTGGAAGTGGCATACAGGAAGGTATTTGCAATGTTTCCTACCACTAGTTTAACTATAGACAGCCACGCTGTCTGTACCATGACAGTGCAGTTATAATTCAAAACCATCCTTGGTTTGTCGGTACCACTATTTAACCCTCTCCATGCTTGAGGCAACCGGAGATGCCCTAAATAGCAGTGCCTGTGCCTAATCCAGCAGGGAGAGGGTTAATGCAACACTTATAGCAAGTTACGACTATGATCAAAATAACCTTGAAAGTTGCTTTTTAGCCAATTTCGTGCTATCCTATGAGCATGCTTTTGAGCATGGATTCTGCATAATAATAATTTGCACATCATTATTATTATTAATATGAAGAAGTAAACTCAACACTACACTACCAGACAAGTGTAATATTTTGTGCCAACCAATATTAGAAGTAATACTAATAATAATAAGTTTGAAATGAAATGCTGCCATATTAGTTCCTTCTGGGCGTGTCACTACCAGCCAGTGCTCACACTCTCAGGTTTGCTGTAACATTTAACACCATACATGCTGCAGGCAACTGGAGATGCCCTAGAGTGGTGCTTGTGCATAATCCAGCAGGGAGAGGGTTAAACTGGCAAGCCATGATATAAGTGGCAGAATCCTGAAAGTGGCTCTAACTGATAAATCCCAATTTCAAAAAGAAAAGATGTATTGTTAATTTCATTGTATAAAATCTGCTTTTCATCTTCCGTTTAGCCGCCATTCCGGGTTCCGCCGAGACGGAAGGAGCGTCGGTCTAGCAGTGGAGGACGGTCTGGGATAGAGAAGGTGATGATCTGGAATGAGTATGAAGCCTACGTCCTGCAGGTGAAACAGATCGCCACGTCGGCCTGTGGTCCTACAGCTGTACTAAATGTCCTGGTGAGAGGTTGCCCAGATAGTCCACAAAGTAGCTCAGACCATGAGAGATTACGAAACATTTCTGAGTATGATGTCATGCTCAAATCCAGGGAGGGGTGCGTTCATTTCACTGCAGTACAGTGTTCGGAGTACTCTGGACAGACAGTTTTGCCCAAGGAACGACCCGCACACTGCAGAAACTGTGTGGTCTGTACTCGACAGTGAGCTGGTGCAGGCTGCACAGTGTCTAGTACAGTGACTTCACACATCTATGGGCACTCTTTGCCGCCATCTTGCTTGCGTGAGACATGTGCGACCTGTTCTTTTCACTCAGTACAGTGATGTTGCATTTTCGCAAAGTTAAAAGGAAAGGTCACAAATCCCCATTTACCTTTTAACTTGAGCATGAAATCGTACTCAAAATGTTTCGTAATCTTGGGGCTAGATATTCTACATATTTTCAATTCAAATACTGTAAAACACTTATATTACGCGCAGACTTATATTGCCCACTATACGTCTTTGCGCGAAATTATAGTCCATGCGGAATATGAAGCCCTAAGTTTACTTATCGAAGCGGACGTATTACTGTACGATGTAATTAATACTAATGAATAAAAAACACAACACAGAAGATACGATTGAATAATTTATTAAACGATGTTATTAAAAATTAATTAAATGTAAAAATATATACTAGTATTAGTCTACTCTTACCACTCTAGTGAAATGTTACAAGCGGCAATCACCACTCGAGTAAAATGTAAGCAGCAATCAACTACAACCTCCTTTTGGAATCTAATAATGTATGTCTACTATTTCATTGTTACTCGTGTTTATCTATCAAACTATCATTTAATTAGCTTGAGAATGTACTGCCTGTCGGTGAATCTGACTCATTTCTTCTCAACTAATCTTGTTAACCATGATAAACAAAAGTCTACTCACGATGTCTGAGGCCACGTGTTGCCCTAGTCATCGCTAATTGCTTTATCCTATTTTAATTGTTGTTTACAACTAGTTGTGTTCGTAATCGCCGGTGAGCATGTTATAGCAGTACTTTTCTTCATTACGTGAGTGAATAATTTTTTTCCACATTTCTATTTTGGCAAATGAGCGTAATTTAATTCCCGTGAATATGTCAATTTTATCATTTGCGCATAATTTGCGTCCGCGAAATATAAGTGTTTACAGTAGGCAAAATATGTAGCTTGCAACTTTTGCAATGAAAGGTGTTTAAGTAAATGGAAAGAATTAAGATTGTTGTAATGTCCAAATTTAGTGTTGGTGATTTCTTTCCTGATGATTTTTTTTTTTTCCTTTCATGTAACTTGAATTATCTTTTCCTTGAAAGCATCAACTTGACGAAGATCCATGCGGCGACATTGCACATCGATTCACTGACTGTGTTAATAAAGTGTTTCCAGTAAGAAAACATTCAATTCAGCAGATATTTACTATCCTTCACACTTGAGAAAAAGAAGCCTGGGGATGGTACACGGTATATTTTTCAGTATAATAAACATGAATAATCATAATTTACCATGTTTATTTGAATTCCAGAAAGCGTTTGACGTGTGCGTAGACAAGGATGAAGTATGCAAGAAAATTCATACAAATCTGCGAGATGAGCTTGGGTCTATTCCCATGTATGTGTTCTCCAGAGCTGTTGCAGGTAAGATTCACTAAAACCCGGCATTAATTACCAGGGATGCAAATGTTCCGTAGATTTCCGCTGATTTTGAGGCTTTGAGGTTGAATTTGTAAACCTGGCCATGACCTGCAGTCCATGGATCCTGGCCATTTTAGCTGAAAACACAATTTCACATTCTCATCTCTGAATTACACTGCACTTAAAGGATTTAGATATCATTTTTTATACAGAAGAAATATTCATACTGTGTCAATAAGCAACAAAGCTAAAATACAAGTTTGAACAATGATTCAAATAACTCATTTGTACAATTATATATATAAGACAATAAGAAAGTTCTACTACCTTTAGAAGTAAGTGAAAGAATCTTGAAAGCAGATCTAGACCACAGTTCCAAAATATAAATATAAAAAAACTAAGAAATAGCTTATAGGCTAGACTTAATTTCCATCCCTGATTCTTGGCTCATTGATATCAAGTGTTTTGTGGTGCCTTATTGTAACATGTACTCACAATATTAGTTACCAGTGTGATTTTTGTGGGGTGCAGGTTTTTACAACTTTTAAACACTAAGCTGGTAAAAACCTGTATGCCCTGGAAATTATGCTGATAATTTATCCAAAATCGTGATATATCTTTTAAGAAATCAAACTTGCGAATATTCATGCAGAATATCTTTCTAACGTACGAGTCGAAGACGGCCACAATGATGTCACAGTCATTTATGAGGTCACAACTTTTAACTATGGCCAAATCGGGCTGTTCTACTTTTGACCGGACACCTCTCAACCAATCAAATCGTTAGAATCATCGCATGTTTTTGATAATAAGATTTAACTGAGATGCTGTCCCACAGTCTGACTAACACATTGTGCGTGGCTGTTCCAGGGACGACTGCTGAAGACCTGCTGTATGGCATCGAGACGCTGACGGAAGGCAAGATCCGAGGACGCTTCTTCCACTTCTGGCCGGCCCGGGACGTCATGCTGCTACGCTGGCTGGGGCAGTGGATGAAGAGAGGTGTGTAGTGTCTCCTGTACTGTCTTGTGTAGTGTCTCTTGTAGTGTCTTGTGTAGTGTTGTGTGTAGTGTCTCTTGTACTGTCTTGTATAGTGTTGTGTGTAGTGTCTCCTGTACTGTCTTGTGTAGTGTTGTGTATAGTGTCTCCTGTACTGTCTTGTGTAGTGTCTCTTGTAGTGTCTTGTGTAGTGTCTCTTGTACTGTCTTGTGTAGTGTTGTGTATAGTGTCTCCTGTACTGTCTTGTATAGTGTTGTGTGTAGTGTCTCTTGTACTGTCTTGTATAGTGTTGTGTGTAGTGTCTCTTGTAGTGTTGTGTGTAGTGTCTCCTGTACTGTCTTGTATAGTGTTGTGTGTAGTGTCTCCTGTACTATCTTGTGTAGTGTTGTGTATAGTGTCTCCTGTACTGTCTTGTATAGTGTTGTGTGTAGTGTCTTGTATAGTGTTGTGTGTAGTGTCTCCTGTACTGTCTTGTATAGTGTTGTGTGTAGTGTCTTGTATAGTGTTGTGTGTAGTGTCTCTTGTAGTGTCTTGTGTAGTGTTGTGTGTAGTGTCTCCTGTACTGTCTTGTGTAGTGTTGTGTATAGTCTCTCTTGTGTCCTGTGTAGTGTGTCGTCGCCTATGGGTGAAATATTCCCGCTGCGACGTAAAATTATATTTCATTCATTCCTGTGTAATGTCTTGTGTAGTGTCTTGTGTAGTGTCTCTTGTGTAATGTCTGACATAGTCCTATGTAGTGTCTCGTGTAGTATTTTGTATCTCAGGTAATGTCGTGTAGCGTATTGCATGTCATGTAGTGTCTCACATAGTATCTTGTGTAGTGTTTCATGTAGTGTCTTGTATAGTTTCATTTAGTGTCTCACGTACTGTCTTACGTAGTGTCTTGTGTCAATATTTCATTGAGTTTGTTCAAGTATGATAATCTTCAATAGATGCAAAATATCCTCTTTTTTTTTTAAAGCAATATACAGTGAATGAACCCTCAACATAATGCCCTTCACTACATCGCGGATTCACTTAAACCACGGGGTTATCTTTGGACCCCCATTTCTTAGTCTAAAATATTGGGCTCGCTGCCGTGCGTGGTAAAAATAAATGGGACTAGCTGACATTATGTTTTTATGGAATTTGTTACATAACTACAAGAGATTTATTTTACATAGCACAAACAATCATTGTGAAAACACCATGCAATAAAGACGTATTGAAGTGTACTATAGGTATTACATATGTGTCAATCTAAAGAACATCACTTGGATACAGCGATCAGCAGTAGCAGATAAAGGACTAGTTCCCTGCCAATGTTACACAACGAGCATGTGTAGCATAGGCATGGGACCAGTCTGTATACCCTTCTTACCTCAACGTCTCTAAATACACCAAACAGTTTTTAAAAAAAACGTGTTGAAACGTACTCAACTGTAAACTCGATTCCATGCTCACTTGTACTCGCAGAGTTCCGTAATCACTAACTTGGCAAAAATCTCAAGTGAGTACGTACTCAAATGGATTTGAGTACAATTCTGGGTTTATTTTTATTTTTTTTCTCTCGTAATCTCGGGGCCTAGTTAAACAATCGGCTGTTTCTCAACAAGACTGGGAAATGTTCACAAATCCCATAGGCTTCAGTATGCGATTAAACAATCATGCGTTGTGTTTTGATTTCACATACTACGACTTCCTCAGTGACAAAATGATTGTTGACACGTTTTCACACATTTAATATCACAGAGATCATTTCAAACGTGTTATGAGTAAATTGTCCGGATCTTAATACTGGAAGTACAACAATCGAAAGGGTGGTTGATTGAGCTTTGTTTTAAATTTTGAGATGTAAGAAATGACGCTGTGATCAAAGTGTGTAGACTGATTGATACCTAGGCATGTCTAGGCATCTACTCAACTAAGCATGACTGTTGACTGCGAGCCGTGACTGTTATGACAGCGATCTCCGCTGACGTGCACTATGAACAATTGTAACACTTGGCCCTGTTTATGGCAGAGGACTGATAATGCTTCATGATCTCTCCATTTAACGCTTGCATGCAATAACGTGGGTGGTACTTAGTGGACCCACTAAAACTGATTTAGTCATTTCATGCCTCATGTATGGAGGGTATACCATCATACTCTTGTATTTGTGCATTTGAAATGTGAGATGAATGTAATTCTTAGATGAAATATTTTACAGCAGCATCTCGACTGAACTGTTTCGTGTGTATATATTCATTCCTGTTATTTGTATTTCTATTTGACATTGCAGGCGCTGTACCGCTAGCGACTCTGAACTTGCAGAAGGGGGTGAAGTCTGGGTGGACCATCCCTGATGCGTGGCACCACCAGATGGTATATGGAGTCGGCTCAAAGGGTATGTGTAAACATTTCTCCTGGAGGATTTTGTAATCAGTTTGGTCACTACTGTCTGTATTCAAATTTTCATCTGATTAGAAGTTGAGGGGGAGGTGGGGGCAGGGGTCTGTCTACCCACCGTGTGTTTGACACCATGTATCAACTTTGGTTAATGACAATCCCATGAAAGTAGGGATTGTCAACATTGGAATGTCGAAAGAATCTCGCACTATTCTGTCAACAATAATTGTGCCCAGGTGAATATGTTAATACTTTATACAGTTGTCTGCAGCTGTACTATGGATGATATCATGTGTTGTCTGAACCATGGCAATGCCATCATCATCCCTTCGTCTGTCAGTACCAATTCAAATAAAAAGAAAAGAAAACTATGGTAATGTGCTCACAGGATATTTTGCACTCGATGTAAGAAATGTTTGAAATATACATGCCAGCCCATTAGTTAATGTTTGAGAAGGCCCTGTATTTTTTTCACTGACTTATTAATATAGAAACATCAACTTTCATTTCTTATTGTTCTCCTCATATTTTTACTTTCAGGCTTGTACTTGACAAACCCGCTTGAAAACGTACCAGAAGAAACATTGTTAGAACAACTTGTCAGCGACTCAGTCCTACTTGTCAGGAGGCAAGACGTGCTAAACCGTTTTCGTGATGACACTGACCTAGGGGAGATAATCCGTCATCCAGATGTCCGATGGCGCACTATGAATGTATTAGGTAAGCAGGCGGTAGTGCAATAAAAAAATGACTGCATTTTGGTTTTCATTACTGTAAGGCGAATTAGATATCCAAATTTATTTGATTTCTTTTCCTCTTTGATCATTCTATTATAATCATGAAAAATGGCATTTACTGTGAATAATGCTAGAATTTCCTAAATGAAATGAATTTAATATGCAATAGCTTTCCCATTAATGTATACAATGAAACATATCTTCAAGGAAGTCTTTTAATGTGTTTATACCCCGCATCAATGTTCGTGAAAGTTACCTTTCTGACGCGATATTGATAGGATGCAATGTCTGTAGAGTGGCAGTGCAGTTATTATCCTTGGACTTGTGATATAAGTGAAAGAATCTTGAAAGCAACTCTAAACCCCAATTCAAAAAAATAAAAATAATGTGTTTTTGTTCACCAAAACTATTGGGCCAAATATTAGTGTCTTTACTGGAATTGAGATTTGTTGAAAGTATCAAAATTCAATATGAGAACCACCAGTTGCATTTATGCGTCTATTGTTTTGTGAAGGGTACATAAAATCTTCACACATGGCTTGTCCAACCAGAGTATGCCACAATGTCTTGCAGATACGGGAAATATTTGTAATATTTAGGGGCGGGTGGTAGCACAGTGGTAGAACGTTGGACTTCGGAGCCAAAAGTTCCAGGTTCAAATCGCGCCCCGGGAGCCCGGCATCAATTTTTTTTTCAAAAGTGACCTTTCTGACGCGATACTGATAGGATGTGCTGTCTGTAGATCCTTGGTCTTGTCAGTACCAGCCAGTGCTCGCAGGATTACTGCAACATTCAGTGCTACAGATGTTGCATGGTTTCCTCCTGCCCTAAACTGACAAGTCGTGATATAAGTGAAAGAATCTTGAAAGTGACTCTAAACCCCACTAACATTCTTTTTTTTAAACTTGTAATATTTAAAATTTGTTTATTGTCGTATACTCATTAATTATATTTCATTACAACTGATTAAAAACTCCACAAATTATCAGTTGGTCAGCCATTGAAATTAATGACATGTTTTACTGACAGCAAGTCTGTTCTAATTCCAGGCCAGGTTGTGAATGTACTGCGAGAGTCGAACATGCCTCACCCGATGTACAGAGCCCAGCTAACATCACACATCTCCATTCCGGCTGTGTATAAGGCAGGAATCACGCTGTTTGTGCAAGGAGACTCGGAACTCTGGCAGGAACTACAGGCAACCCCAGACTTGCCGCTCAAAGACCCGTCGCCTCCAGACTAAAACCACAGAGACAACGCTTCCAGTGATATCCTTGAACTACAGCTCTTGCACGTGTCGTCTGCTTTCGAGGTCACTCGGAACGAAATTCAGGATTTACAGCACTTTCACCACCAAATGCGAAGAGTCCAGTTGGGAGGATTAGATTAATACGCTCACGTTGCATCAAAATATGACTTTCGGTTCTTTCATGGTTGCACAGCACAAGTGGATCCATCGCAACGGAAATTCTATTTTCAAAATGGCCGCCATTTCATGATTCGACAAAATGCATGGTACTACAGTTTGGATAGAAATGCACACGTTGCATTAAAGTATAACTTTCGGTTCTTCCTTGGTTACACAGCACAAGTGGATCCATCGCAACGGAAATTCAATATTCAAGTGGCCGCCATTTTGTGCTGCATGGTAATACTGTTTGGGGAGAGATCCTGCATTATAGTGATCTGAGCATTGTGAGGATTTGTACCACCAGCCGTGAAGCTAACACATGCTGTTCAAATCTGATTTCAAATATGGCCATAGAACGACGGACACAAGTGACATGAATGGAGTGCTAAGTGAGCCACAGGCTCTTTGGGTCTATTTTTCTATTGTCTTATAATCATTTAATGCAGGAATGAATGTTGCACAATTTAAACTTTTCAAGAATGTAGCATTTTGACTGGTGAAGATTTGAATTGCTATTTGTGAGTGGAAACATATTTTGTATGGCACGATGGAGATAAAAAACAATAGGCAAGTGTTTTGCTAAATATCAGGATTAAAAACTGCAATTCACTTCAATATTAACCCTTTGAGAGCCAAGCACTAAAGAAATTTGGTGTCTAAAGCTGATATAGATATCTTTTTAGGAATTTCAACAGAATTTTATTAAATGGCTACAGAATAATTGATGAAAATCTTATTGACATTAGGCACATCCTTACAAATGTACTTGAAATATTAACTAATGTGTTGAAAGGATTAACATAATCAAAATTGAATGGTACTGCCAGTTTAAGTTGTTATGGTTATGAAAATACCTCATAAAATTTGTTTACACAACCTGAATCAATCCTGCATCCTTTTGGTAACTCGTAATGAGTTCAGAAAAGACAATGTAGGAATCCAAGGAAAACATGGGTTCATTCTTTCTTGTTACCATGGTTATTGTGCATTATTGCTGTCCATCTGACTCAACACATCCTTGGCTATGAATGAACAACCGTCAAGGACACAATTGTCACATGACCATTTTCTTTCGTAATAGTGGTTTTCTGCATAATTATTGTATGGCCTACAATATTGAATAATAATATTGGAGAATTCAACTTAAGAATTCAGTTTGTAAGTTAGGTCACTGTGCCCTACAAACATACACATCATGCATGATATTGGGCCCGTAAGTAGGTCAGGTCTATTTTTAGAATTTCCATCAATTTCCCAGAATCTTCACAGTTCCGGTGATGGCCAAACACGAGTACTAGGCCTTGGGTTGACTAAACTCCAGATAAAATCTTAATATGCCGTTTATACGTATCGTGTGCTTAAATTTCTGTTCGATTCAGAGATGAATCATGTTGTTCAGCATGGTCCACACGTTATAGATCGCGATTCAACGTAAGGTACGTAAATAAAACAACACGCACATGTGACCATGTAGCAGAATCGTTAAACCGGATATGTCCAAAAATATAAATTGACCCACTTATGCGCCCTATTATGAACGAGTATCGCTGGAATTTTCAATGCATTTTCCAAAACGTTCAATGATATACTAGTAACCGTCGCAAATTTACCCTTAATGACACAGTGCACGACGAGATTACCTTGCGGAGACATGTTCATGGCCTGCTATAACCTTCTAAAGAAATTATTCAACTTTGAATGCATTATCCATGTGGTAACTAGGTGCTTTGTGCCACCCCAGGTCGACCGATGAAAAAATGTCGTGGTGCATGTCATTCATTGTCAAAACGTGTTTTCAATTCAATATAACAACGTGTAGTATCAAATTTATTTTCTTGTAGTGATGCATTGAGAATATTACTAAACGAGTTTTAGTTAGATACCATGTATATCAGTATAACGAAGTGTTTTAAATTCGTATCTACCGAGCTAAAGCATGTTAGATATGTTTGAATACAACGAGTTGTAATATTCGTACACGCCGTAAGAAATCACTTTAAAATCGTGATGACCTGTCTTTGAAAATGTCAGGCGTATGGATACAATACAACTTCATAGGAGTCACTGAGTATACCCACCACACATTTACCGCCATTTAAATATTGTTACGCCAAAAGAAACGAGTGCGAGAAGCAAGTTCTAAATATTCTCACTTTGCCCCGTTGTTTTAAGATATATAAT
Organism: Lepetodrilus schrolli; assembly: GCA_032361225.1. Lineage (NCBI taxonomy): Eukaryota > Metazoa > Mollusca > Gastropoda > Lepetellida > Lepetodrilidae > Lepetodrilus > Lepetodrilus schrolli. The sequence goes on from JAUTBT010016758.1 coordinate 18,972, forward strand.
ATCAATACAAATATAACAATTCATGTTATAAATACCAGCCTTTTGAATCATATTTCCAGTGTTTCTCTCTACACTCCAAAAATGCTTAAGTTTCAAAGTGACACACTTCACGCCTTAGCATCAGTATTGATTGACATAATGGACCATATTACTTCATCGTTTCAAACATACTTTTGTAATTTCTAATGTTTCACTCTACACCACATCAATACTTAAGTTTCAAAGTCACATTCTTCACTCCATATCGTAGTCCATCGTCATTGGTTGACACAGCAGACGATAATGTCTTATTTCATCGTTTCAAACATACCTTTGTAATATCTGGCCTTGCTATAGATCGTCGTCTGAGAACCAGAGTGCTCTAAGTCCAATTTTTAAAAACGTTCCGGTCCTGCTGAAGCAGCATGTGCCACAAGGAACTGCCCCAAGAAGAACATCACGTACACAGAACCACTGGCAGACCTAATCAAGTTCTATGCAGACGACTCACCATTATGCCTCTTTCAAGCCTAGACCTGATATATCCCCGATAAAGATGTCTCCGTGTCTTGGAAATGGCTTTAGTGTACATCGAATAACAGATGCACATAGATCTGCTTAAACTGAACACCAATAAGACCGACGCCATGCTGTTTTAAACATCTAAACCAAATTCCAAACTTGCAATATTGCACGCGAATCCGACACTACCATACCAGTGGTGCTACAAAGTCCGTGGTGAAAGGACTGGGATCATGGCGCATGTTATTGGTCAAACAACGATGCAATGGACAATACAATTCTCCCATCAGTTGCCGAGATAAAGTATTCTGTGTAATTGTGTCCTTGCTATTCGACATTGTAATGCTAGAATACCCTATTATGCCCAGCTCATGTGTAATTTGGACCGTGTATCTGGTTGGTCACAGGAATAGATATGGTAAAATTGGGGTATAGTTTAGACATTGAATAAACATAAAGAAATGATGATCTCACAGTTATTGATTTCCTTACAAATGATCTGTTATCGATAAATCAGCTCACTTTCCGGGCAGTCAGTTTGTTTAATTACATAGACTGCTAGCGTGTGAAATGATGGGTCATAACACGTGACGTCACCTTCAGTAATTTGGTTACCACGCGCGGCTGTCAACCGTCTGACCGATGACCAATTACAACGTACTCTTCTAACCACGTGACTAACATCGAGGGGAATCCAAATGAGGCTCATGAATATATAATATATGCAAATGAGAAACATAGGCTCCCATATATGCATTTTCAAATCAATCGATTGTTTATCATCGACAGGTAAAAGGATTTATTTCGATGGGTTTGTGTGGCATTTCACGCCTAAAACGCGAATTCTTGCAAAAATAGCTCTATATATTACATATGACCGATAATAAAAAAAGGAAATAGGTAAAATCACACTGTATTGGCCACATCTGTTTGTCACTTTAAATGACGGTATTATTGTGCATTATTCATATAAGCAGCTAGGAACATTAACATTAAAAGAATCGTTTAGAAGTGCATTACACGTATTTATCACCTAGCATAGTCTGGGAGTGAAATAAACGCATGCTGTAAATATAAATATGTTCACTAGTGAAATATTGTACAATGGCCTAATCACCATAATGTATAATTGTATTCATACACGCTGTCAAAATCTGTTTGGACTTCTTTTAGAGCTTATCAAAGAATACTGGCAAAGACGTAGTAATTTTCGAAATGTTTGTAATGAAAACAATGTTTATTCTTATGATTAAAATAGCTTAAGCGTATCGAAATTCAGCGATTTCGTAATTATCGGGATATCTATAAATCATCACACCTCTACTATATTTGCTATTAAATATTCTTCTTTCCACAGATTACGACAATCGGAACATTCTCCTTATTTTATGCACGAAAAAGAAGGCAATTAAATTAGGAGAGAAAAAAAACATATTTATAGTAAATAGTCGCTGAGAAATAAACTCGACATAAAACCTACGTAAAGATTATATTGCCAATTTAACCTATAGTACGCTTAACTTGTGACGTAAAATCAGGTTTGCGCTGCAGCGAGTCAAACTTCTTTAGTTGGCCTCTACTTTGTACAGGCCGTGATAATCGTGTCTCATAATTCCATCATGCTCCATAGGCACCGTGGCGTGGCGTGTCGCTATTGGCCTGGTATTCTCCGCCATCTGGCCATGCACCCTGGGTACAATGGACGTGTGTAGTTCCGGATCCTATGGACCCAACTGTAAGCTGCCATGCGGACGGAACTGCGCTGGATCTAGGTGTCGATCGCGCCGGATGCTCGGGACGTTCGTCTGCGCAGACGGATGCTCCGACGGCTGGTGCGGTTCCACATGTGACCGGAAGTGCCACAGAGGATGCGGGTCATGTGACCAGTTCACGGGCAGCTGCAAAAAGTGTCTAGGAAGATGGTGTGGACAGGATTGTGATGACACCTGTACTACACAAGGTGCCGCTTTTAAATTTGGATGTTTTAATTCATAACTTCATTAATACAAGTATTTAATATCGGCACTTCCAAGTACAAATTAGAGACCTTTAGTTTTCCGACGTTCATTTTCAAACGCGAGAATCCCTGTGTATTACGTCACTTAATGCTGGTGGTCACGTGATATTTGACAGGCTTGTCCACATTGATGTGCAAGTTAAAACGTACAGAAGCGGGTTTACGCGTGAAATGTCAACGTCGCGTATAGATGTAGCCTATCGTATAGCACGGTTCTAAAACGTGCTTGGCAATATAAGAAAATATTACGTTATTCAGCTTTAGCAGTTTGTTTCTAACAGTCGTGGAGACACTAAAACTATAGCACAAAAGTGTCAAGTTGAATCTCTAACTAAAGGTCTCTATTATGAACGATTGCATCACGATGTAATATTAAATTATTTCAATCTTCAACACTCTTTATATTTTATGAAACATCACAGTTTCCTCTGTAACGCTTTCCTCTATCTTCTTTGTACAAGGTCCTTCCGTTGGAAATTGCCGGGATTCCAGTTGCGAGAAATGTCTTGACGGTTGGTACAACTCCAACTGCAATCGGAAGTGCCCAGCCAATTGTGTTTCCGGTTGCAATGCGACGTCGGGTCACTGTGACCATGGATGCATCCGTGGTTACCATGGCATGACTTGCAGTATATCGTGCACGACCACTTGCATGGATGGCTGCGCGCAGGAAGACGGTTCTTGCATCGGTGGTTGTTTGAGGGGGTGGCACGGAACCTTCTGTAACCAGTCGTGTGGAAAGATGTGTCTGAATGCTGTATGCTACCAGACGTCGGGGGAATGCTCTCTGGGAGCTCAAGGTGTGAGATTCCTGTTCTCTAACTGTAAATTCGTCACGGTGTCTGGCGAGGTATACCGGAACTGCACGGCGGGTTGCCAGTATGGGTGGAGAGGAGAGAGGTGCGACCAGAAGTGCCCGGATGAGTGCTATTCGTGTCCTCAGTACCCGGATGGGCGCATGTGTTTCTATGGAAATGAGTTTGGCGTGATCCACACGTACGGAGGTAAGTAGTCATCGTGTTCAATATTATACCAAATACCTTGATGCAATTATTAGTTATTAGACATAAAGTTCTTTAGAAGTACTGTTACGTTGACAGGAATTAAACATACTGTAATTTTATTGTCAACAATTAAATCGTTTTCGAGTATCTATATCGTTTTTTCTTTCTTCACGTATAAGACATGTTATTTGTAGATATTATACTGATAGTGTATGCTTGCCTTTCTGTGCGTTATCTCTTACATACATTACGTACACAGACAGATACGAGGAGAATAATGGAGACATTAAGATGCGATACATACTCGCGGTGATGTTGGTCCTCCTGCCATTTCTGATTGTTCTATTTGTACATTTGATAGGATTAAGGTAAGTACTAGTATAGACCATTAATCTTCTCATCTCCTAAAACATTTGCCAGCCATGATAAGAGTCAACACGTCTTGAAAGCGGCTCTAAATCCACATTCAACTAGATGAGGGTTCGAACTCCACCCTCCACTTAGGGTCGTACCAGCAGCAAGCACAACACCTATAGGCTAAAGGTGGCCACTGGCTCATTCAAACTGGAATGTGATAATAATGATGATGATGATGATGATGATGATAATAGCCTACTATTAAGAATCGTAATAATATACTATATTACTACTACTACAACAACTACTACTACTACTACTACTACTACTTCTGTTGCGTATGGGTGACATATTCACTCAGCGACGTAAAGCACTAATTCATTCATTAATACTACTACTACTATTACTACTTAGTCTACTACTACTACTACTACTACTACTACTACTACTACTTCTGTCGCGTATGGGTGACATATTCACTCAGCGACGTAAAGCACTAATTCATTCATTAATACTGCTACTACTATTACTACTACTACTTACTCTACTACTACTACTACTACTACTACTACTACTACTACTTCTGTCGCGTATGGGTGACATATTCACGCAGCGACGTAAAGGACTAATTCATTCATTAATACTGCTACTACTACTATTACTATTACTACTACTACTACTATTAATACTGCTACTACTATTACTACTACTACTTACTCTACTACTTACTACTACTACTAATAATAATAATTTAAAAAACTTTTCAACAAATTAGTTTCAGTGTATACCGGTATTCAGGTATTTCGTTTAACCAACATTGCCACGATATATTAGAAAATTACCACTTCGTTTATAAATATTATTTGAATCTTATATCGTATACGTGCTGTTCATTGTTTTATAGCTTGCAGTGTCATTACTAATTACGTTATTGTCTCATTTTACAGGCAGGATAAACGTCGGAACGACCGCAAGAAGAACGTTAGGGATAGTACATATAAATGTGTGGCCATCTAAGTGGCGTGTTCTCGTTTCCGTCGTCTTATGTTGCTAATACGTCATTTTCTATCGCGTTTATATATATATATAGTTTATTTAAAAACTATTCTTTATTTTATGTTGATTTTACAGTTTGAGATCACAGATTAAATTATTATCAATGCAATAATGCAATCTGTTTTCTTGATGTTTTTGTCTTTTTAAAGTATTGTAGAAACTAGTAAAATATAATGTACTATGTTTCTCCCATGTGCACTGTGTTTAGTATTCGAAAGTCTGTCAAGTATCTTGCTATAATGACCATGTAGTAGAAATATACAACAGAAAACACGTCAATTCCCTCCTACACTTTAACCGAGATAATCCTTCTATTTCCGGTTTCGTTCAGTACTGAGATTTAATAGAATAGTTAATAAAATAATCCATATCTCAATATTTGCGTAAGCGTATTCTCAATGAGCAAACATACTAATTTCAATTAAGTTTTAACGTTGTGTCTCCTTTGTGTCCGTATTCATATAGTATATATTACTAGTATGCCAAATTTCTAATATCTGATACTATAGTAATTTCTAAAGGTCATCTATTTTCAAAATTCCATCAAAGAAACAGGACTTCGATAGTCTAAATTATTGCATACATGATGAATGATTGAATAAATTAGTGCTTTAAGTCGCAACGGGAATATTTCGCTCATATACGACTACGTGGAGACGGGCGCAATCGCATATACATACGCAAACGCATACATTTTCGTGGAAACATAGATTTATTCTTCCCTCAAATGTGGATGGTTAGTCTAGTTTCATTGTACTATAATGAAATAACGTACTAGGTGCCCTTTGTCGCTATGACTGATGGTCTTGAGATAATAAATACCAAACCAGATAGTTCATATTTGTAACAGTTTAATATAATGGTTACAGAAGATGCTCATTCAAACTGGTATTCTCTCTCAACAATGTGCTCAAATGTAAGACATACTATTATGGTTAAATAAAACTATTCTTCCTTGAAGAGAAGCATGCAGCTTTCATCATTTTCATCACTAAAATAAACACTAAATATTATTATGAACAAGTTGAGATGGAACACAATTGGATGTTAATAACTATTAATTGCTTTGTTAATTGCTTTATTTGAATAATATGAACTGATGAATTGACACTAGTATATAAATACCAAGTCTTATGATTAGTAGCGTACTTCTAGTAATACGAACTTTCGAACATGTACAAATAAACAATAATAATAAAAAATTTAAATCCGTTCTATTTACGATGACGAAGGAATTGCACTAATGATGGATGTAGTAGATTCATAACATAATATTCAATAGATTCAATAACATTACACTGACATGAATCAATAGTCATCATTTTATGAATACAGTTACATCATCAATGTATAAATGCACTTACCATCAATCATCAATTCATAATTTGATACAAAGCTCTACAAATTTCTAAGTCTTGGTTTTCTTACAATAGCATATACTATGACAACCTAACATAATTTCACAACTATACAAATTACACACACTAACATGTTCTTAAAACTATTAAAATTATGAAGAAATTACTTTCTTTCAAAGTCAACCAGCGACAATGCAGCATCCATACTATAATAACAAGTCTTTGATTTTACTGTACGATGGTTATGGACGTACATATTATGGACATGCGTACACATGGACATTGGCCATGAGTACAATCTTGGTATAGGCATGCATACATTGTTATGCAAGGATGTGCAAGTTCGTGATGGTAATGAAAAACGAGATTTAACAGGAAAAGTTATGAAGATCTTCTTAAATGCACTAAATAATTGCGACTTGTGAATGACAGCAGTCTGTGTGGACACTCTCTAGGTACTTTTAAAACAAACTCTTAATCGTTTGTACTATACTCAACAAAATTAATTAAGGCCCAGGAACCCTTTTGGATATATAAATTTAGCTTAATATAATTTTAATAAAGAATTTCTAAACATCTACAGGATCCAGGTACTCTTCAAGAACTTGCAGACATATTCCAAGTTCCAACACAAACTATCTGCTGACCCTTAATTTATTTTGTTGAGTATATTTCTTTCGTAGGAACGTGTGAATTTTACTGTTCATGACAAAATTCAACTATTTTGACCCATTTACCTATTCTTGCCATGTCCATGTAAATCGCTATTAAATTTTTTAATCAAACTGAATAATAATACAGCTGTTATTATAATGCATGCTGAACATAAACAATACAATACCATGTATATCTGTATATTTTTTAAATTATACGACAAATGGAATGTGACATTTTAAACTATCAGACCAAAAAAAAATCAAACAACACAATCCTAGTGCAAATTCAATATACTAGTACCTATAAACTAGCAAAACAAATTCACATCTTCACATTGTGTAATAACTACATGTAGTTGAAGCAGCCAGTGAGTTAACCAACGCAATATTTCTCAGTACTGCTATATATTTATCTTATGATAGCTCTATTTTTAGACAAAACAATTAATCTCTTAGGAGGTGATAGTGAAAGATATAAAACATCAAATAATTTTGTGTTCATATTTTAACATGAAAGTCATCACCCTTGAATAATGTCACAAGGTGATTTTAAAACTTATTTATAAAACAGAAACCTTTCATATTAGACATTTAGTTTTCCCCAGATTCAACTTAAAACTTGAGAATTCCTCTGTATTTTGTCAAACAATTTTGTTAATCACATCATGTTTGACAGATTTACCCACATTGAAGTTAGAACATGTACGTGAATAATATCACGTTATTAACAAAATTATGTGCTGTAATATGCAGGCGTGAGTGAGCGAATTATTGTTTTACGTCACAGCGGGAATCTTTCACCTATACGTGACGATGGAATTCTCACGTTTGAAATTGAATGTGGTAAAACTAAAGGCCTCGTTTAAACAACAATTAAGTCTACCAGGCACCCGAGATTACACAAGTTTATCGAGTATGATGTCATGCTAAACTCAAAGTTTTGTTCACAAATCCAATATATAAAACTTCAGCTTGAGCATGAAATCGTACTCAAAACGTTTTGTAATGTCGGGGCCCGTTATACTGAGAAACATGGTACAAATAAATAGCTATGTCATTATCACAGATATAGACTATTATATATATACAGTAAACAAGAACCTTATATATACATCTTATTACCCTACAAATTGTGAATCAATTCAACAGAGATAACATTTTGCGTATTAACATCACAGTTCAACAGTCACATCATTGGACAATATTACCATAGTAAATTCCACAATTTTTTTGCGTGTAAAACATTAAAAACCATCGACATGATTCCAAATGGATTCCATCAATGGACATCATGTAATTTAAAGTGCAGTTCTATCTACTACTATTCATTATTACATGTATAGACCAATATGAATAGGCATACAATCACGGCATACAATCACGGTTTGTTGACATATTTCACGGTCAAATGTATTTTGCATGATTGTATACCATGATTGTATGTATGCCTTTAGTATACATTTGGTGACGTTAGTGTAATTACACCATTTTGATAATTGTTATTTAGTAATATTTAATTTTATCTTGTTACTGTGATTACACCATTTTGATAATTGCTAAATAGTAACATTTAATTTTAGCATAACATCAACTATAAAAAATATTGAATGATTCACTCATTTTGCACTGAAAGAAAATAAATATGGTACAGATAAAGAAAAAGAAAAAAATTTGAATTGAAATATGTAATGTAAAAATATATTACCAATACTACAAAATGACCATTCTATAATTACACATTAGACAATTGCACTGGTTTGTTGTTAAATGATGTTCATGAAAGCATATATAATGTTCTTGAAACACATTAATTAACCTTATTCCAGCTGGAGGCAATTGGAGGTGCCATACAGCAGTGATTGTAATTAATTGAGCAGGGGTAAGGTTATTAGCAATAGTGACGTAATGATTTACAGAAAAAACAATACTTGTGATATGATTGTCCTGTAATGCATACACATACTGTCATACATGCATTAACCCTCTCCCTGCTGGATTTGGCACAGGTACAGCCCCTTAGGGCATCTCTGGATGCCTTCAACATGGAGAGGGTTAATCTAGCACCTACTACATTGGGTACAAGTTTAGTAACCAGGCATGTAACAGACTCCGGCCATGATGGTCATAATACAATATTCCCAGCCCAAGATTCTGATATACCTTTGACCCTCGTGGTCAGTGTGTTGTTCAAGATTCTGATGTACCTTTGACCCTCGTGGTCAGTGTGCTGTTCAAGAACAGCTTGTCTGGCTAGTGATAATGACTACTGACCGGGAGAAATTACCATTGATGCCACTTGGCAGAGCATCTATAATGACCAAATCAAATGTGTGGCTCGTCTTCAAATCAATCTCTCTTGTTCTAACCACAATCTGTCTTGTCCTAACAACTTTAACTTGTCCTTTCCACAATCTACCTTGCCTAAAAAGCTATCTTGTCCTCGGGACAATCTGTCTATTCATAACCACAATAGGTCTTGTCCTATCCACAATATATTCCACAATATATCATGTCCTCAAGAACAATCTATTTTGCCTTCAAGAACAATCTATCTTGTCTTCAAAACAACCTATCTTGTCCTAACCAAAATTTGCCTTGTCCTCATCAAAATCTAGCTTGTCCTCAAACAATCTTTCTTGTCCTCAAACAATCTATGTTGTCCTCAAACAATCTATGTTGTCCTCAAACAATCTATGTTGCCCTTACCACAATATATTGTCCTCAAGAAAGTGTAACTTGTTATTAAAGTCTATTGTCCCACTTATTGGTATTGATAGTAATATTAATACTGATTTACATAGACAATGGACAAGTTTTCCAGGGGGGCATCATTAAATTTTGAAGTCATAATTTGCATCTAATGTATTACATGACATTATTCACATTGAAATTGATTTTGACATAATATATCATAATTTGGATGTCCTAAAAAAAAATTGGAAACATTTCATTATTAATAATTATTACATCGTTTCATAGAAATAGAAATATGACACATACACTTTGATGTCTTCACATAGAAAATTACCAAAGAATTACCGGTCATTATCTACAATAGCACTAGGTGGCATGAAATACTCATTATCTACATATAATATTGTTCCTCTAGAACCCGTTCAGAAATAACAAACTATTTAAATGTACAACCCAAAGCTAAGACAGAACAATCGTAGTGCAATGAGAGTGCATAGCTCAATTTATGACATAACATAGTCTGGCACTGCAATAAACCCATGCTATAAATATAAATATTTTCACTAGTGCAATAACACAATAGATTTCTATAATTGTATTCATATGCGATATCAAAGTCATTTTGGACTTCTTTTAGAGCTTCTTCTTGGGACTTAATTTGTTGAATATTAACTTAAAAGATTTCTGTAATCAAATATGCAAACACATTTATTTACATGGAACTACATATTTGTCTCCATGCTTTAACCCAGTTCCCAAGACATTTGTTAATATAGTGTTTGTGACTGAAAATCGATATTAAAATAGTTTCTACAGTTATGTGATAAATAGAATCTCACATTCGTGCTCATATATTACTGAATTTATTAAACTCGTTGGCAAAAATGATATTATGAGCCTCGCATAATACAAGCTTTGCCAACTCATTTAATAAATTCTGTATTATATGTCCACTCATATGAGATCCTCTATATACTGTATCAGTATAAATTACCTCGTAGACTGGCATACAGATAGTGTCGATGAATCCCACTTGCATTACGGGCAGCTTGTCCTTCTGTTGTCGATCCATCATGGCCATTGGCTCGATCTTCAACTCTGACCTTTCTATGTCACCCTGCTCGAAAAACTCGCTGGCCACCAGTTCCGCGACCTGAAGTATGTGTAATGTCGTTGTTAACATCGACTGTTTATATTTCACCAGATAAAAAATAAATCGTAGTTTCTATTTCGACAGTTTCTGAGATAATTGTAGTGTCTATAACATGGAGATGTCACAATGATGATGGAGTTTGAGAAAATTGATGGTGCAATATATTATAAGAGACCTTACCTTTCTCTGCACCTCCCACGGTTTGCAAATGGCCGCCACATCAGAAGCTGTCATCATCATGGACCTGAGCAAGAATTCATGTTTCAATATTTACAGAAAACTTTCTTCAAAGTTGGGAAAAGGCTTCAATATTTAATGGAAAACATTCTTAATAATGGATTTATGAGTGAATTAATTGATACATGATGGTGTACAAAAATTAACCCATTATACTCTCATCCAGTTGGAAGATTGGACTTTCATGGTGTTGGAATGTCCTTGATATTTAGACTCAGTTTGTTATCATATTAAGAATATTTCGGCAAACCTGAGTAAATCTCTGTGTTCGTCTAGATTCCAGTTGGCGCTGTCGGTCTTTACCAAGTCAAAGAATGGTCCACGGTACCTACAGAGTAAAATTGCATTACTGGTAACATTAATGTTGGTAACAAGAGAGTCTTTGTCAAAGACATTGAAGGATTTTATTTCTGATTTTTCAAATGACTAAAAGAAAATGTAAAAAATCCTTAAGAAAATATATATATATATTTTTTAATTGCTTGCAACATCATTGGCAAGGTCATAGTAACAAGATTCTCACTTCTTACTGAACATAGACTGCTGATGGAATAAGAAAGTTAGAAAGAAAGATGGAATTTAAAAAAGATTATTTTCTATTTGTGCAGGCTAAATCAGTTATCGACCGAGATGGGGATTAACATTGTTTTCCTGTGATATGCTCATTGTGGGAGGACAGCCTACAACAACTGAGTTACAGTAAGGCCAGTGAGCCATGTCTGGTACAGATGAACCAAGGACAAGAACTGTATACTGTAAATCATAAAATGTTAGTGAGCATTAAACTTTAATAATGAATTTAACGAGTTGCTCTTAGACATTAACATTTCATTCACTAATATTTGTTCAAGAGTATTCCGTAGGTGTATGTGCGTAGGCCTTTCAATATTATTCCTGTCACTGATGTTCGCGTGTGTAACTTCCTGGGATAATAGCATCAGTTTCCAAAACAAATAAAACAAAATAAAAATGTACTGATATAGTAAACGAACATATTAAATAAACATAAATAACCTTTTTAGATAGGAAAACATCGACAGTAAACGATCCAATATGATGGTTGACATCTGCATTCATAACCGCACAGTCACATTTTAAGTTAGCATTAAATTTAGGCAATTTAGGTTTCATGAGTACATGATAATATAATTGTCTAGTTATGTATGTAAAAACAAACTATTTGGATTACCAATAGTTCATCCTATATCTATCAACAAAAGCAGAATTATATTGTTTACCGATGCAAAATAATGGACTGGTCTAGTGGTCTTAGAACTTCCTGTTTTCGTGCTGAGAAGGTATTTACTATACACATGTGATATATTTTTGTTATACGATTCGTTACCAACAGTGTTACACATTAGCAATTGAAGATAAATTTATTTGAAGAAATCGCTAAAATTATTTTCTAAATATGGACATGGTCGTTAACATTTTATGACACTAATAGGTCGATAATCCACCGGGCACTAAAGTTTAATGACACTAACATTTTATGATTTACAGTATTTACATTGCATCTTATAACAAATAATAATGTGCATATTTATATTCCATGCTTGAAAGCTTGCTCCTAGTGCCACATTTTTACCCCAGTCAACTTGAAATATCTTCCTAGTATATGAAACTGTTTTCCACTGTAAAGTAGACAACAACACTCATCAACCGCCAAATGGGATTCAAACTTGAACCTTTGCTTTTGTAGTCTGTGTCACTCTACCACTGTGATATCCTACCACCCCTTGAGATATAAATGGGCATGGCCTTACCTGAAGTAGAGGGCAAGGTCTGTAGACAGGATGGCACTCTCCAGGAATTGTAAGATTGTCTCATATTCAGCCTGAGAAACGTTGCACAGAATGTCGTTGCCCTGAAAAACCAGAGATTACAACAATCAAGGTTTGAACTGCTTGAGAACGATCATGCTTACAGCAAAGTAACATTGTTACTGAGTTAGTCACAAAAAGTAACATTGTCACTGAGTTAGTCACACAAAGTAACATTGTCACTGAGTTAGTCACATAAAGTAACAATGTCACTGAGTTAGTCACACAAAGTAACATTGTCACTGAGTTAGGCCAGGACATGCTAACTTTTGCGAACACTGATGCCAGGCTACTGAGATGGGATTTGAACCCATGGCCTTTGGATCCAGTCCAATGTTCTACCATTGTGCTACCACCCACCCTCTCACAACAAAGTGTCATTAAGATAGTTACATTACCGTAGATTCTCTAATAATTTGAACGGCTACACATTTAATTACTTTTGCTGTTCAAATTAATAGAAGAATTACAGTAATTACATTTAGCAAAGAAACTGCTTATTCCTTTGATGCATTGGTCAAAGCTTACCTTGGTGGTGAGAATCATGATGCACTGGTCAAAGCTTACCTTGGTGGTGAGAATCATGATGCACTGGTCAAAGTGGTGATGTTCTAAGGTAGAGGTAGTATACAGCTCAGCCAGTGGAGTGTTAACTCTAGAAAAATGATGACCAATATTATACTTGTATACTTTTTTTGTTTTTGTGTTTCTTAAATTCATTGTATCTCAATTTCTTACTACATTGTTATAATTCAATGTATCTCAAATTCTCATATTGTTAAGATATAAAAATATTACTCAACTTATTACCATTAAATTGATGGACATTAACTTCTTTCAAATTGTTGCCAATTGAAGGATTATGAGGTACTGGTACAGATATAGATAATATTCTATTAATTTGGCTTAGTTAATTTATTTATAAATTGGTTAATGGTCCCCCGATGATCTATGGATAATATCCCATTAATTTGGCTTAGTTATTTAAAAAAATTAATTGGTTATTGGTCCCCCGATGATCTATGGATAATATTTCATTAATTTGGCTTAGTCAATTTTTTTATAAATTGGTTATTGGTCCCCTGATCTATGGAAAATATTCCATTAATTTGGCTTAGTTAATTTTTTTATAAACCCTCTGAGACACATGTAAATGGATAAATGTCCTCTTGGGTCAACCGATGAATTGGTATTTTAAAAAACACATCAATGTGAAGAACTTACTTGAGTTGGAATTGGTTATTGGTCCCCCGATGATCTAGGTCATGACACAGACAGCCTATCATCAGTGCCAACCGTTCTGGTTCTGTCAGCACATTGTCCATGCCACCCAGCTGAAATAGATGACCACACCCATCACATGTAAATCATGATGACCACACCTACCATACGTCAATCACGTGACACGATATATACATGTCATGTCACCATCATTGGATCTGATTTATCAACAAATCACAGTGCCCTATTAATGGATACACCATTGGCGCCACCATCGGTAGATCGCATAAAGTTTGATGGATGGCAACTTTAGACGTATAGGGATTTAGTAAAGAGTACCAAAAACAGCGATGAATTATTGGGTGTCTTTGGAACCACAGTCTGAAGTTAGCACAGAGCTATTCATAGATCTATGGAACCAGCAAATTAATAGTGGATTTCCAGTATTGCTATTTACTGTAGTATACGTCATGACAATGGTTGCTAGGCACATGACAATGGTTGCTAGGCACATGACAATGGTTGCTAGGCACATGACAAAGGACACGCTAACTCGCAAATATCAGTGTTAAACGCATGATGGAACACAGAATTATTGATGCAGTTCCCCGATTATTTGGACGATTTGAATGGATTTTAAATTCCTGAATTATGTATCTTTTCCAGAGGTAGGAGATAACAAACTATGGATATCGGAAAGGCTATTTTGTGAAATTATTTAACTGTTTTTATTAGCTGAACCCAAGGCATACCGAGATATATTTCCTGAACGAAATAACACAGAACCGTCGGAGGTTGAAATCTCCGTAATTGTTCCTAAAGAATGTTAACTACTAGTATCAGAAAACTTCCAAGATACAAGTACAACTTTGCATTAGACCACAGACGTTTGCAAGTTGATTGTCCAAACATTTATTTTTTAAGTATTTTATGTAACAGGGTATCTGTTTAAATACCCATACATGCACTCACCCAAAACATCATCATTACATACAAATATAAAAACACAAAAATATATTTAATTATCTCTTATTACTTGCTAGCATATCTCTATTTATTAATACTGTATCTCTATTTATACTGAAGGTAAAATTTGTAGCAATACCAGTATTTTTTGGCGGATGTATAACTTAAGTTTAATATTTCTTGGAATAAGGTAATTTTGAATGTATAAAGTTTAGAACTGTGATATTTGATGGTTATGTGCCACTATTAAGACAGGTATACATTTGATTAAAGTGAAAAGTAAGCATGTTTGCGATTTTGTTTAGAAAAGGTCAAGGACACGGTAAGGCATCTTATTGGAAAACACTTATTAGTGTTTCATTATGCCAACAGTTCAACAATTTAACCATTAATTACATACATTGCACTCAATAATGGGTGTAATCACTTCAGCTCCAAAACAGTTCTTAACATCATTGATGCATTTATAACACCATTTATTTTCAAGAAAGACATTGGCAAATTGTTAAAAGAAATATGCTTTATGAAAATATTCCCAAGAGTTTTATTTAAAGTGACCATAATGTAAAAAGTGATGGCATATTCAGTGTTGCTTCAATTTTTTCCTTCAGTATATCTTCAACACTTCAAGTAAAATCCTTCTCTCTAGACATATGAAGAGTTGCCTGCCCTGCCCTCTCCATCCAGTGCTCATTACTATTTCATCACTGGATCTGAGGACATCTCATTTCTATTTACAGGTAAGCCCAAGTAACTACCTGTTAATTTAATAACTTTAACAATTATACATTATTCTAAACTTCTTATGCGGTATGATTTCCGCCTGCACCCCCCTCCCTTTTCTTGCATTCTATTCACATGTGTGTCATTTTATAACATGCAATGATATCCGCGACACTAGAATAAAGCAATTTTGTAAGGATACTGACTTAACGACATGGCGAAAAATACACGTACAACTTGAACTCACGTGTGTCTGTCGATAGAAATCTAATATGGAATTGTCTTCCCCAACTGTACAGACGTACTGGACAAAAGTACTGTTGGGGTGGTTACGGACGAAACCGAATCTGTCGACGTAACCGTCCTCCCAGACCTGGCAGGCATACTGTCGGTCAATGGGAAGACTGGAAGGATGCCAACTCCCGAAGCAGAGGCACCCTTCCTGGAAGTAACTCTGTCCCCGCGAGTGCGAATAAGTTTCGCGCGGCGAGTACAGAATTTCTTCCAATGTACAGAAGTCCACCCATTGCAAATTGGACATGGGTCGGCCTCTGTACAAACATGGCAGGATTCACACAGAGCGTGTGAATCCCCTGCTGGCAATTTATTAGTGCAGTCCACACCAGGACAAGCGCAGGGCAAGTCCTGGCGAAGATATCCATCTTGAATAAAAAAAAATCCAAAATGGCAACCGCACTAACAAATTGCCGACCACGTGTTCAAACAATTTATATGAATAAAAGTTTTATGCGTAATATAAACGAGGAACCGCTCGACTTAATACAATTGCCTTTTATACCCTCCACTAAAAAATAAAACAGTGAAATGGCTGCCATTCATCGAACTTCACATGATCTATAGATAGTGCCAATGGTGGATCCACTGATAGCACAGAGCAGATCCAGTGATGACACATGACATTTATTTATTTATCTTTTGAATTGCGGTTTAGCACCTCTTTTACTTATATTACCGGTATAACTCACGAGTACTTTGCATGGGTTCCATTGCTCAGATTGTCTGTCACAGCTTCAAATTATTGCTAATTATTGCTACAACGTATACATGTATATCAATAGCCTTATTTTTTCTCATCTGAAAAAATAGGAATTCAATGCATAATTACTATAGGGCCACATACCTTCAACATACAAAACATGGTCTGCGACACATTAAAGGCATGTCGCCAGTTGTGGTACGTCACATTGCGGTAATTCTTCTTCACGCTCAGCAGCCATCGACATAGAATCTGCAAAAGGGTTACGGAATATTTGAGAAGTCCTAAAAACAAATTAGACATAAAACTATTCAAAATTAGTAAATTATGGAACTGTCGGAGAACTTTAACAATGGGATATTATTAGGATCTGTGAGAATGGTAACTAATGACCTTGACCTCAGATGACCTTGAAGATACTAGATGTTGTTGACCTACTTCCTGACCTTGACCATTGCAAGGTAAAGGACATAAAAGTAATCTATTTTAAGAAATATGCTACTACAGAGAGGACACATTCACATTTAATTATTTATACCATTGAATGACCAGTTTTCGTGGTATTGTAACAGTTAGTATTTCGCTAATTTTGGTGACAGATATATTCTGTGGTAGATATATTTCTGCTAGTCTGCGGTAGTAGATGGTAACAGTGAAAGATTCCTGCTTGAGTCTGCGGAAGTCTGGAGTAGTAGAAGTCTGGCGGGATGCAAGATGGTCAGAGGCTGAAGGTTGAAGGATGGTTGTGGTTGTAAAGGAATTTATTCGGTATACAGAGATACGCGATACAGCTCACTCCAGCCACGTATACCATGCACATTATGCCTTTCAGATATAAATACATGTAGTTTAGTATTGAAAATAGTTGCCCTATGATAACATCAATGCAATGATCCATATGCATTAGGAAAGTAACATGTTGACAAACTTCCCTGTCATCTTATCATCATGATGATTGTGATGAAAGTTGGTTTATGTACAATTCATTGATTGGATCGTTGCTTTTTATCATTTTCTAGAGGAAACGTTGAAGAAATATTAATGAAGACCTTCAAACTTATTTATTTTACCTTTCAGCTCAAAGGTTAGGTCTTGTAGATGCCCCAGATCAACTGTTAACGGAGGAAGAGTGGAAGACAGTGAAAGAGAGCTCCAACAAACGAGAAGATTCTCGCCTACCCTGTGTTATTTGCAAGGAAGACTTTGGACTTCAAGAACAGGTATCCCAGTACATATACAAATTATGCCAATTAATTACAATTATTAATATTATTGCTATTGTATACCAACCTGGGGAAAGTGTTGCACTTCCTTAGTCAATCAATTATAAGAACTATCACAGGATTATGGTTTTATTTCTTACCTTGCATGGTGCAAAAAAAAAAATAATAGTTTAATATATCCTGAATTTCAAAATTCTTTATCAACCAGCTGAAGCTAGGTTTGTGGATGTAAATTACCAGTCATCAGGAATGTATACTACGTGTGACTATGTATTATTCAATATACGTGGTGGATATATACTGTGTAATAACAGGGTCCCCCTCGCCATAAAGCTGTTTGTCAGCAGTTTTCAATGGTTTATTACATTAAAATGATTATATTGAATAATTAAAATAACCCACTCGATATGAGTGATTACGTAAAATATGTACCTTGTGAAATGAATGTTCAAAGTTCCTCGCTGAACCACGGAACTGTGAACTAATTTCACTCGGGACATATTTTCCATAATCACTGGTATCTCATGGGTTGTTCTCTAAATCTCTCACAATCATTTCCAGGTGCTGCTCTCCTGCAGTCATGTGTTTCACAGAGTAAGTGACAACTTAAAAAAATTTGATTATATTTTAAAACTTTTAAAAAAAGCTTCAGTATATATTACCATATAGTTATATTACACCCAGCATGTCAATATTCAGAATATATTATTATTATTATTATTATTAATATTATTATTTAAAGTAACTCTCTCAAAGACATACCTGAATCCTACTTTTATACGGTTTTTTTTGGTACACAATAATTTTAGTATGTACATGTACAGATCTCATTGCACTGTTGTTACAATAATTTTAACTTTTCAGGAATGTCACTAGTTTTGTTGTTATGTTGATCAAATGACAACCAATCAATCCATTTAGTGCAATTCCCATTCAGCAACCACCTCTCGCTTAGCAGTTTATCAAGCGGAATTACTCTTAATTATGCTTGCGGTAATCCTATTCAACTAGCTCTTGCACTAAAAATATAAGACAATTTTTTTTGTCTTATATTTTTGTCTGATATTTTTAGCCCAAGCTCCGACATTCACAAAAGTTTAACCTGCACTTTCAAATCGTTCATATTTCAGTGAACAACCATAAAATCACTGTCATTTCTTAAGTGAATAACTTTGTTGTCACAAGCGGATGAATACGCAACAGCTGATTAGGGTCGCCCTCGCAATAAAGCTGTTTTTCTGCAGTTTTCAATAGTTTACCGTAATTACCCTAATAGTTCGAACAGAAAATACTTAAATTTTTAGCCGTTCGATTAATTCGAAAAATACGAAAATTGAAAATGACCGATGTTCGTATATTTAGGGACAACCAAAACAAAGTACAAAATATGGTTGTTTCTGTTGTGATTAACAGCATTCTGGTCGTTATTTTGTTTTAGTAATACAGTGTAGTTTTATTTAGTACTGTTCTGAAGGATACATGCCGGTAAGAGTGAGATATTCGCGCTGCGATGTAAAGAATACACATACTATAATTAGAAACTATCATCTAAGATCACTGCAAGTAACATAGCTCTATTTTGGTCTGTAACCTTCTTTTTGTTTTAATCAATTCAAGATGCCATGTAGAGATGAGATATTAATTAATTAAGGATTGACTACAATATTTTTTACGTTCATCAAGGTATGAACAGAAATACCGATGTGCAAACTGCATGAATCAGTTTTCCTTATAAATAAATTACTCAACAAATTGGTGGAGATTTAATGGATCTAGTGGTCTAACAAGGTGGATCAATTGTAATTAATATTTGTTTACAGCTGTCAATCAAGAGGGAGTGGGTAAACATTTTTTAATTTTTTATTTTAAGTATGAATAATATACTTTTAGTAATGTGAGTAGTTGAGATTTCCGGGATTGACAGTAACTGTACCGATACCTCAATGAACGTAAAATAAATGGCAGTCAGTCATTATAAAAAGAATCCTCAACACATTCGTGATAAATATAATCTTTTATTGAAATGACCTTGGAAGCAGTTACATCATTTGGCAATGAAGTCATCACGTCATAGAGGATGATATGGCGTCATTTGCGTAGAGCTACGTCACAGTTATTGATTAGATTTGTGTCCTGTTTTTGCTGAATTTTGCACAGTTACCTCAAGTTTTTAGTACAAGTTTGTCATTTCAAAAGTACATGTATATCTTTTAGGGGAGTCGCCTGAGAAAAAAAATTTCATCGAAGTATGAACACAATGTTTTGGGATGACGTTGACCAATCATATTGTCGGATTCACTCTATATTCAGAAGTGAGGTTTCTTCCAAATAGTACCCTAATGCTTCTAATGTGAAATATAAATTCAGACATTATCCTGACTATTCAAGTGTATTTCTATTTTAGGCATGTCTTCAAGCATTCGAGCGGTTTACAGGCAGAAAGACCTGTCCAATGTGTCGACGAGAGCAGTATCAGATACGACTCATACACGAGGGAGCTAAAGAGCACAGAGTGGCCAATGCAACCAAGTATACTTTCTTTACGTTTTAGACAAGCCATTTGATGGGTTTGGCCTAGTGAAATCAGTCCAAAATACTAAAGGTCTATATTTTTGTGTGGATATGTGCGACCGTACTCCAGATATTTGCATAATTGAGTAATTACTACTTAATAATAAACTCAATTGTTTTGTTTTTTAAAGCGTAGTTGACGACTAAGAATATTTATTTTTGTGTGATATGGATGTGAAATTTCTTTTCATAAACTTGGCCTGTCATCTCAAGATGCATTATTTCTATGGTCGGAGAAAACTTGACAGGGGAATCCCCAGATTCATATCTAAATTAGCTGTCTTTTACCCATAATCCTTTGTCCTATGCATGTATGCACACCACTTCCTGTACTCTCTAACTCTTCCTCTTTTGTCGGCCATCTTAGATTGTCGTGTGTACACTGGGAGAAAGCTATCTTGTGTTGTGCAGTACAGGACACATAAACACCCTTATATTATGTTTTTAACAGGTATACTACTATCCACTGCATAAAATTGCATATAATTATGTATATTTTTGTTAAATTCACGCTTAACCATACTTTAGTATATACCCTACTGGGTCTATGTTAAGCATTTATTTTAGCACTGGGTTTGCCTCCCAATCCCAACAGGCATTGTTGAGAAGACGTTGGAGAAGTCCATCAGCTGGATTGGGAATACAGGTATAGCATCAAAGTTTTGTTAGATCGATAACACTACAAATGAGCTATATTCTGATGCTGACACTCTTAATCACTACGTGTGTGACACAGATGTCGAGCTGTCCTAGACTCGTTGATCCTCTGCCAGGGCATTGTGAAAGACATTAATAGTCTTAGTGGACCACTTCCTATACGACACTCAAGGTGTGCGAATTCATCCTGCTTCCCTCATCCTGCATCTTGATATGACTGGCTAAGTTTATGAAAAGAAATCAAGAAGATTTTGAATATCTCCTCTTTTCTTGAGTATTCTTAGCCAGTCATGGAAGAAGGCCCCCCCCCCCCCCTTCCTACCCGGCTCAGCAGCATGACTGGATGGCACAGGGGAGAAAAGAGGAAGAGTTAGAGGCTACAGGAAGTGGCGTGCGCACATGCTCAGCTAGAATTTAAATTTAGATCTGAATCCGGGGATTCCCCGGTCAAGTTTTCTCCAACCAGAGAAATAATGCATCTTGAGATGACTGGCTAAGTATACTCATGAAAAAAGGAGATATTCAAAATCTCCTTTTAATTAGTATGCAAGGTCATCAAAATAAAACCCCTGTTTTTGAACAAAGCTGCATGATAACCGACAACACTGGCATATTAATTAATAAGCTGTATGTGGAATTGCTGAAGACAAATTGCATCTTGTTTGCACTATTTGTTAATTGCACGACAGTATATTACAGGCATGGCACTTTTCCTCAGAAATCCACTGGTTTTTGTTTTGTTCAGAGGTCGATTTATTTGCACTGTACATGGCTTGGGTACTGCATCACCCAGACCCCGAGTTTGTTTTCCATAAATCACAATTGTCTGTTGCCATGCCTGATATATTAGCCTCGATCATGCAAACTTACTGTTGATAGATTTCTGCCCTCTATTCACATAGGCATATGTGACATAGTCTGGGTTATTGCGTCTGGAATGTTAACGATGACAGCATTTTCAACTTGATATGAAGCTTATTTGGATCACTGTTGATGGCCCGACAAGGAATGTTGTCATGCCATCTGAATTCCGGAGAGTCACTTACTATCTTTTTAGTTTCTTTTTCGGAAATTATACGTACTGTATATATACTCAACCAAAAAGGAAAGTATGCATGTTGAAATCTTGAAAATTATTTTTAGTGTGCCATTTCATCATAATCAAAAACCACTGTGCGTACGTGCCTCACTATACCACACATTGTACATACACTCGATATTTCACTAGGACATCCTCATGAGCGCACACCTTCGAAAAAACAATAAATAAAGCCTATAAAATACAGTTTGATAATGCCATGCCTATCACAAAATGACCATCAGAGAGCACTTGGGATGCTAGATGCTGGGCCAGACATTTTGGTGTAACCAGAGTCACTATACAGAGACTGAACAGTTGTTTGTAGGCCACTGGATCCACCAATGACCGCCCTCGGAGCGGCTGTCCACAAGTTACCTCAGCTGACCATGGTCCAGTTGCACAACGCTCTTGTAGGCTACAATAGTTGTAGGGACTTGCAATTGCTGTTACAGGAGTTGTAGCGCTGTCTTATTCAGATAGCCTACAAGAGCTTCGTGCAATCCAATTCCAATTGTAGAAGACTCTACAA
>JAUTBT010016759.1:0-22178 GCA_032361225.1 Lepetodrilus schrolli
AGTTTTAACCATAGTATCCGTTTTGGTTCGACACAGTCGTCCTAGGTATATCAGCTTGGATTTGTCAATGGTTGCTTCCATGGACCATAGGCCTAGAGTTTGGATAGTGACGTCACATGGAGATCGTCTGTGGAAGTTTTGTACTGTGCGAGCAAAATAGCGCTGTAGTCGTTCAAATCTGTCTGTTTCACACTGTACGATATTAGACCATAGTTCACATAGTACCCCTGGTGTAAAGGATGTGACAGCCATGGCCCCGAGATTACGAAACTTACTTGAGTACGATTTCATGGCTCAGCTTGAAGTTATGATCTCAAATCCCCATATGAAACTTGATCTTGAGCATGAAATCGTACTGTAAAAAAATCGTAATCTGTAGCCGTGATATGTGTGAAAGTACCTTGAAAGCGTATCTAAGCCACAATTTAAAAAAAAAAAGGTTTTATAAAATAACTTGTTCAGTACGTACCAGTGCACATGCATATTCTCTAGATCTAGACTCGTGCGTACCGATGTAGTTCGAGCCTTCACTGAGGACAATTTTGTCATTGATAATGATGAGTGTGCTCACATCAATAAAAACTTCATGAAAAACTTTGCACACACACACACATATGTATTTGTAATACACGAATACAATCAATACAAAAATATTTCCGATAAATACCGAATAAATACCTTAACAAACAATTATGACAAATCATGACACCTCTATATATATAACAATGACATAATATTGGAACCTATGAAAATCTAGCCTTTTTAATCCATAACAATATATAACATGTAATATAACCCAAATTGTATTGATGTGTCGACCATTTATTGTGGTCTTAAGTCAAACTTTCTTTTGATAATAATATAATGGTCTGTCAGTACCAGCCGATGCTCGCAGATTTACTGCAGCATTCAGCGCTACGGATTTTGCAGGTTTCTTCTTGCCCTAAATTGACAAGCCGTGATATAAGTGAAATAATCTTGAAAGCGGCTCTAAATCCCAATTTTACAAAATAGAATAATAATAATAATAATAATAATGTGATTATAATAATAATGTGATGATAATAATAACAATCATAATACTAATCTATACCCAAATTGTCTTGATGAAGTGACTGCATGTTTTTTTTATGTTTATTCTTTCAGATCGTCCTATTATTGCGGTCAGCTCGGTTCCAATTACAGTACAGAGAGGATCAACTCTGACGTTAGAATGCAAGATAACTTCTGTTCCCGGCTTGTTTCAAGGATTCTGGCAGAAGAACTGGTTATCCGTGGACATTAGTAGCTCTCGAGTGTCAGGAGGAAACAAAGACAGCCCCAGCCTCGTTGTCGCAAACGTAGTTCCGGGTGACGCCGGAAATTACCATTTCGTGGCCATAAACCAGATGGGAACGACCACTAGTAGTAACGTCGTAGTCGTTATCAGCTGTAAGTATGGGGATTCCTAACTCTGGTACTTCTAAGTGTACACTATATACAGCTGCAGCCTGTAGTGAACGTAAGAGAGAGAGAGAGAGAGAGAGAGAGAGAGAGAGAGAGAGAGAGAGAGAGATAGAGAGAGACAGAGAGAGAGACAGAGAGAGAGACAGAGAGAGACAGAGAGGGGAGAGAGATAGGAGAGAGACAGAGGAGAGAGATAGAAAGAGGGGAAAGAGAGAGACAGAGACAGACAGACAAAGACAGGAGATAAATGCATAATTATTAGATAAAGTGATAGATAGTGGGAAGGGATGTTTTTGGTCATATCATAGTCCGTCTTCAGATCGGTATCGCGTATGGCCACCAAATGCGTCGATCACTGCTTGGCACCGCCTGCCCATAGACATTACCAGAGTCTGTATAACACGTTGGGGTATTGCAGCCCACGTCTCCTGCAAAGCCTGGACAAGCTCTTCTAGCGTCTGAGGTTAAGGTTTACGTAGTCGCAGCTGTCGATCCATGTTGTCCAAAATGTGTTCGATGGGGTTCAAATCTGGGGATCTAGAGGGCCAAGGCAGTGTAACGACATTATTTCTTTCCATGAATTCCCTTGCTATTCTAACCGTATGGGGTCGAGCATTGTCCTATTAAAAAATTGCATTGTTCGCGTTCACAAAGGGAATCACATGTGAAGCTAAAATTTCATCTCTGTACCTAATGCCGTTTAAATTGCCTTGGATATGTACCAGGTC
Organism: Lepetodrilus schrolli; assembly: GCA_032361225.1. Taxonomy (NCBI): domain Eukaryota; kingdom Metazoa; phylum Mollusca; class Gastropoda; order Lepetellida; family Lepetodrilidae; genus Lepetodrilus; species Lepetodrilus schrolli. Next base: position 2,175 of record JAUTBT010016759.1, read on the forward strand.
AGTCCTTCCGTTGCGTTTATTTTTTTGAGTAGTATATATGCGATCTAGCGGATCTCGTAAACTTCCCCTTTTTAATGCTTAGCTTTCATTCCCGCTTTTCCCTGATTAATGTAAGGGTTATGAGCGTACCTTTATGGTGAGGAGTTTGGCGACATAATATGTCATTATTATCATTATTATTATCATCATCATCATCATTATTTTAAGATTTCTATTTTTCAGATGCTCCTGAAAATATCGCTATCTCTCCTTCTGACAATGTCCACCATCTTAGCAAGAACGACAACGTTACACTGTCCTGCCAAGTCGACGCTACACCTGCGGCAACCTATATCTGGAAATCCGGAAGTAAAGTTTTGTCCACCGGTCCTACTTTTAAAATCACTCTGGCCGGACCGGAAGACAACCGAGATGTCACGTGCGAGGCTACCAACGGACAGGGGACCGTTTCAAAAACGACAACAATTGACGTCAGATGTGAGTGCGGTGGTTGGGTTGGTTGCACGAACTATGTTCGTCTTCCGGTTTGATTTGGTTTTCAATGTTTAACAACAGTATCAGTAACATTTTGACAAAATGATGGATGAGATAGCTCGTAACTGTAATAGTAAAATCGATAAAATAACCCAATAATATTGTGTTGTGTGATTTCGATTGTGTGATGTGTGATAAATGGTTTGATTTAAATTCACCCTGATATATTTACCAATGTTGTTCGTATATATCCTACAGTAATTACTTCACCGATTTGTAAATTATAAACTCGAAATACTGAAGCTTACTGTTTTTAAGTCTTATATTAAATATATGTTATTATATGTAAATTACTTACACAGTCCCTGAATGTTAGATTCTCCTGTGGTTACTATCCCCGGCGGAAGCGCGTTCGGCGTTGATAAAGGCAGCACCCTGACTCTCCCATGCAAAGTCGACGCCAACCCCAACGACCACGAATTTCAATGGCTGAGAAACTCGGTCGTCCTTGACCTCGCGGATGCCAGCAAATATGGCGGCGGCGTCATAACGTCACGTGACCTGACGATATACTCACTGGCCTCCGAAGACGCCGGGAAATATAGTTGTCGGGCCACAAATGTGATTGGCACGGGAACTAGCAGAGAAGTGATGGTCACCATAAGTTGTAAGTTGAAGAGTCAGCGTGATTGTGGTCACTCCGGCATTCACGTCTATCAGATGCACTGATGGTTGGTTTTGGTGTGTTTTAGAGAACGCATGTTGCACGAGAACAGGGTTGGTGTTGCACGGAATGAAATCATGAGCATTATATACTACTAGCATCATTCTACAGAGCATGATTTCTCGTCTGTACTACCTCTATTCACCCGATTTTCCAGAGTTATGGCTGTTCATGTCTTCACGATCTTACCATACCATTTTTTTTGTCTCACTGTGTGAAATAGTATCTTTCGTTTGCATGCGTGGTTTAACATTTATAATTTATTAGTTATCGCAACACCTTATCAGTTGACGTTCACGTTTTACCACATTTCCTTTCGATGAGTTTTAATTTATATGTCGCAACTGTTTGATGTAAGCACTTGGTTTTTTTTTACCAGTATGTATAATATCCAAAGTACAACAGTTCACTGCCTGCCTTCATTCTCATCCATTCATACAATATTACTCATCCAAAGAAGATCGCATTCTCGTAATTAAAGGTCATGGGTCTGTGAAATTATCACAATGTAATGTTGCATTCAAGCAGAAACATAAGAAACGTCTAGGAACAATTGAACAATGAAGAATTTGCTTACTGTATAAGGAGAAGTATTGCATATGGTATTTTTGTCAGATGAACCAGAGAATATTTACCTGTGGCCTATTTGTCAGATGAACCGGAGAATTTCATGTATGGGATTGTTGTCAGATGAACCAGAGAATGTTTACGTGTGGGTTGTTTGTCAGATGAACCCAAAGACGTCGTGGCCTCGCCCAGTTCAGTGGTAGTCAAAGAGGGTGAACCCATTCTGGTTTCGTGTACCGGAAGTGGTGTTCCCACGCCCACATTTACTTGGCTGCGCGGAGAGAAAACGTTCCAAGATGGCAGCCTCCTGAGCGTCACTTCCGCTGCCCCGGATCACTCTGGGCGCTACACGTGCCAAGCGACCAACGATAAGGGCAATAGCAAAGTGTTGGTTTCAATAACAGTTCAACGTGAGTATAATGCACACACCTCCCCATTCCATTTCCATCCCATAGTCCATTATGCCCATACCCTACCCACCATGTCCACCCTACCTATCATGCCCATCCCCATATACACCATGCCCACCCATACCCATCACGCCCTCCCCGCCACGTCCAACAACCACCTTCATGTCTACTCCAAACGTACAGCTGAGGTAGAAGAACATCCTCGTCGAGTCACATGTGTTTAAAACCCAAGAATCGGATCCGCATAATTGATATACGTAGACTAAATGGCTATGCACCGTCAGAGCAGAACAGGGGACAGCTTCCCGAAGCTGGGTGTATACGTAATGACATCGTTAAGCCTTTGTGTAGGACATTTCTTTCTCAATCCTCAAACTTTCCTCCACGAACAGCTCACCAGTGTCGCTACGTATTCGACAGCTTCGGGAACATGGTCCTAGAACCTTATTCACTCAGGACGAGAAACTCGGCATATTGAGGTACAAATATAAATTACGAAAAGGAACATGGAGATTTTAGCACTGCCGAATAACTATAGATATACATTGCACAATATTCATGATATCCATCAGTTACAAATGCTGTATTGTGCAGATACCCCGCGTGTCACGACTACTGACCAAGAACTCGGAGCAAAGACGGGTCAAGCTCTGACGGTTCCGTGCAGTTTAACGGCGGAACCGGATGTTACTGCCGTTAGGTGGTACAAGCGAGTTGACGTGGATCCGTCTGTACTGGTGAACATCGCAGACTCTAACGGGAAGTACAGCGGCGGCAGTGTTGCCAGTCCTTCACTGGTCATTTCTAACCTTGAACCGAGTGACCTTGGACATTACCAGTGCCAAGCGGATAACTCCATCGGGACCGGAAGTGGATCGTATGTGTCTGTGGTGGTCAGTTGTGAGTACAGACAATGATGTAGTCGTGTTGTTGATATTGTTGTTGGTGGTAGTGATACAGTGGCGTGGTTCACCTTTTCTAAACGTTCACTTTCTACGAATTCTGTTGTTATTAGTACTGGAGCCATTCCAAAGCCTAATTCGGTGTCCCAGTTTGTAGTTCCTTTGGAATTGGGATGTACCAATTTAACGTTCACTCTCTCAGAATGCTGTTCTTTGTGTCTTGACATAATCCACCAATCTCGTTCTTTTTGTGTCTGAAAGGTGTTCCTTTTGTATTTGCATTCACCGAATGTTGACTGTCTCTGAATGTCGTCCTATTGGTATTGGCGTCATTAACCAATCTAATGTCCATTGTTTCCGAGTGTTTCACCAAATTAACGTTTACTATGTCTGAATGTCGTTCTTTCACTAATTCTGAGCGTCGTTCTTTCTGTATTGAAATGATCCACCAACATTTTAATGCTCACAACGCTGAATGTAGTTATTTTGGTATTAGCTCTCTCTCTCTCTCTCTCTCTCTCTCTCTCTCTCTCTCTCTCTCTCTCTCTCTCTCTCTCTCTCTCTCTCTCTCTCTTAATGTAGTTAATTATGGTATTGGCGTCAAATCAGCGTTCAGTCTGTCTGAACGGGGTTCGTTTGATCTTGACAAGATGTACCAATCTAACGTTCACTATTTCTGAATGTCGTTCTTTCCACCAACCTATCGTTGACTATGTGTCACTGTCATTCTTTGGTATTAACGTCATTCTTCAACCGAAGTACTATTATTTCTGAATGTCCTTCTTTTAGTATTTGCATTTTTCAACAACCTTTCGAACACTACCTATGAATCCCGTTCCTTTGGCATTACCCAGACAACAATCTAACATTCACTAGTTTGTTTTTCCTTGTTTAGTCTGTGCATTGTGTATGCACGTTTTCTCATTTCTCAGTTAATATTTCAGTAGCCCTTTAGTTATTTCAGTTTCTATTCATGTGCATTTTGCGAGTGTCAATACATATGACGGATTCTTGTGTTGTGTCCTCTGCATAAACAACTCTTTATACTGACATTTTGAAGTCACGTGTTGGTCTGCGTGTTTTCTATGCGCATGTTCTCCACCCAGCTAAACGTCACTGGTAATTCTTCCTCCTTTGTCTTTTGTCACGTGGTGTGCAATGTATTGCTTCATTTTGAATGTGGTTGATATATGTCAATTGCTTTCGTTTTCACTATTCAACGTGTACGGTGTTAGTGGTACATATTATTTCAAAAAACAATATACACATCGGGTAGTATACTTCATATTGATTCTTCCTGTGCCTACTATGATTTCCATCAAGATCCGCAACTACCAAATGTTTGAAAGTCTTAGAACTAGTATCTGTCTATTCTTCATAACATAACATTCGTCGTCTCCAGTTGCGCCAAAGGAGGTGGCGATCACCCCTTCGACCGTCTCTGTCACGCAAGGGGAGACAATTTCGGTCACGTGCTCTTCGAGAGCTGCTCCAGCGCCAGCGTATACGTGGTACCGTGACGGGAAGAAGTTCCAAGATGGCGCCACATTGTCCATCAACAATGCGTCACCAGAGCACAGCGCCACCTATGTTTGCAAAGCTGTAAACGGCGAAGGATCATCGGAATCAAACATTGACATAGTTGTGAAATGTGAGTTCGATAATCAATTATCTATTTTCAGGTATTTTTATGTGTGTGGTTTTGTTTCCATTTACTCTTATTATTAATGTTATATATTTAGATCACTACTGTATTACTTTGTGGGCTTGGGGTTTTTCAAATTAATTTTAGTTGTAAAAATAAATATGATTTGTATTTGTTTTATGTTATTTTGTTTTGTTTATTTGGGAAGGGTTGGTCTTCTTCACAAGTTGTTTTGACTTGTTTGGTTTTATTCGTTTAGTTTTAGTTATCTATTATTAGTTTTATTTTTAGTTATTTAGTATGTTTATTTGTGTAGTTTGTGTGTGTGTAAGACCAATTTATAAAAACAAGGGTAGCCCATTAGATCCAGGAAACTTTGTTTTATTTTCTTGTGTTTTGTTTGATGATATTTTTAAATTTCGATTTGATTATTTTATAATTAATCTTTCTTTAATGTGCATGTACATATATATTCCAATGACGTATACACACCAATACGTAATCTATCGTATTTCCATCCCGGACAACGAATCGTGTGACTAGATCAATACCCTGGACGTCCTTGTCACAATACCGTGGCGCTTCCTGTGTGACTGGCGACTTGTCTGAGCAATTAAGCAGGCCATCCCGGTTGTCATGGCAACAATATTGATGTCCTATTTCAGCAAAAAGCATCTTCACTTTTGCTTTTAAGTACTAACGCGATTTGATGGCCTTTGCAATGAATGCAAATTACTTTTCTTAATGACGTGTGTTGCCGCGATAATGAATTCTCTACGGAGATCTTAAGTTAAACAGTGGATCCGGTTTCGTAATTATAGGCTATTGCGGACGGATAACGAAAGGCCATTACTGAGGATTTCCACGAATACGCGACCTTATTGAAGTTCTCAATTACGGATAATTTTCGTCAATAAAGTGTAAAATTACTCGGGCGGATGGTAGCGTCACGGTTCCGAGTTTCAAACATCCCCGGGAACCAGGCATCACTGGTCGTAGAAGCTGCATTTCCGGTGCGATCTGGATAATTAAGTGTTTGTCTACACTGTCACGGTGCAGATTCCATCATTGCAGTTGATGATCTCTGGTTTACTGCAACACTTAGTCCCATAATACAAATGTAAAATTGGTGACCTGATTGGAGTTGATGATCTCAGGTTTACTGCAACACTTGGTCCCATACCATATATGTTGCGTGTTTCCACCTTTAGTTCCCTAAGTACCAATGCAAATAAAATATATAAAATGTAAAGTTGGTGACCTGATTGCTGGCATATGTATACGTTATAATTATACAAATTGTGATGAATTACGACTTTGCTTTGTTCAGTCATCCATCATTTTGTCAAAGACGCATGTACTTCCAGTAAAAAAAAAAAGAATTAAAATTAAAGATTAAAGTAATTAATTCCTATACGACACAGCTCTCAATAGTAGAACTATCTGAATATATATGTTAGAACTATATGTTTGTGAACTCTGCTTTGCGATTGGTTTTGCTTTTCGTTGTATACTATATTATATCATTTCTAATGTTCCTAGACAAACCAAGTAGCACTGTGACAAACCCCCTTGTGAAAACGCCGAAAGGAACCACGGTGATCTTAACCTGCGCCGTGACCGCTAACCCGGCTGTGACTGGTTACGAATGGAAATTTGGGGACACAGCGCTGAGCGAGACTGGGCCCAGTCTACAGGTGACGACGACAAATGGCTCGGAATACGGCCAATATACCTGCTACGCCACCAACCCCGTGGGAACATCAAATCCCATTCAGATTCGTTTAGCGGAAGGTGCGGTCTTAACTACCACTGTTTCCCCTGTCGTGACTCCAAGTAAGTAACAGTTCAGAAGAATAGTATCCGTCTTTTACTTGTATTGCATCCCAACATACTAATGACGGGGCATTGTCACGTAAATATATTCTTTATACATTGTTACTGTTAAATTTATTTGAATTTGGGTTTAGAGCCGCTATCACACCTATTTCATTTATTAATAATAGTGTTATTATTACTATAATGTTCAGCCTTCCTTGAAAATATGCACTTTAAGTTAACGTTTAGATCTGGACACCTGCCTAATTAATTAATTCATACCTCAAATCAATGACCTATTCATTTATTTTTTTCTAGAGCGCAATAGATAAGTTGCCCCTCCTGATAATTGGCAAATCAACTAAACCCTGATGTTCGAAAAACTATTTTATTTGAACAACTTTCTTGTTTCTAATCTCACAATGTCCCGAAGTAATAAAATGAATGTGCCCCCGAGGTTCGACACAACGAGGTTTGACTGTATTGAAAAACTACGGTATGGTTCCTAAGCAGATACTGTATCTCGGCTCCCGTTTCTCAGATTTTGACGCGCATGCGCATTTCCTTGTTACAGAGACTGGTGGATCTACATATGTTGCTGGACTTCCGGTGTCCGTTTTCGCCGTCATTATCGTGTTGATACTGTTGATAATACTCATCATTATCATCGTCGTTATTATCATCTGTAATAAGAAAGGTATGTATTTTTTTGCCTGTCTTCTGAATTAATTTTGAAATGTATTATTTTTTTGTAAAGATAGACCTAGCATGTCGTCCATTGGAGCTATATACTGTAACTCTGGTTCAGCCATATTCCAAGATCTTAACAGGATCTTAACAGGATCTTAACAGGATCGTGGCAGGACACTTTCACCTTGAGTATCCTGGTTAAAATTAGGAATATATTTAGAAGAAAAGAAAAAGCAGTGTAAATAATGTGCATATTCAACTTTCCATTAGATGATAAAACATATGTACTAGTATATCTCACCGTGAACGTTTATGCCTATTATTTACTAGTATATCTCACCGTGAACGTTTATGCCTATTATTTACTAGTATATCTCACCGTGAACGTTTAGGCCTATTATTTACCTTTGCACACTGAACATCGGCCTTCTAGTTTTCTACAAACATTCACTGTTAATTTCAGGTCGTTGTAGGCGGAAAGACCCTAAGGGTCGCGTGGGGCCCGCCACTGCTGCAGCCCCACCCCCCACACGCGAGACAGGACCCACGGGCATAGAGAGACCCTCAACGATACACAAACCAACAGATAACACGCCGTACGGATACCTTACGGGGACAGACATATTCCTGTTTTATTATTGTCAAATTATCGTGGCTGTCTATAGCACTATGCACTATCTCGCACCAACGAGTCATAGATACGGTAGCATTCCCCCATTCTCATAATCAGCAGTTCTTTTCATATTAGCGCAGAAACCATTTAGCCTACAGTGTTTGCTGTTCATCATACAATTTTTATTAATGCATGCGTTTTCATACAATGTAGACTAGATATATAGATTTATTTTCATAATTATTTTTAAATATATCATTAATAAACTTTCTTGTACGTTACAAACTATCCGGGAAATGGTCATGAGGGTATCTAGTGAATTTCGTTCATGTGTGTGTGTTTGTGTTTGTGTTTGTGTGTGTGTGTGTGTGTGTGTGTATGCGTGTGTGTATGCGTGTGTGTACGCTTGCTTGCTCGTGTGTGTGCTTGCGCGTGCGTGTGTGGGTGTCGGGGAATATGCGACGTATCGAGCAATGTGCAAGGATGCAATGGGAAATTGCACGCAACGTATCTATCATAACTTGGAAATGTGTATTAGGAATTGTAAAAGAGTGTTGGCTATGTTTTCCCCAAGTATCACACACTAGTGCTAAATAAACCCTGAGCTACCTTGTCTGGGCCGTTCCGGTGGTGGAGACTTGTTGTGGGGTGGGGCAGAGAGTCTGTGGCACAGGGGCAGTTGTGTGACTGCTAGATGGGGCAGAGAGTCTGTGGCACAGGGGCAGTTGTGTGACTGCTAGGTGGGGCAGAGAGTCTGTGGCACAGGGGCAGTTGTGTGACTGCTAGATGGCAAGGATGGAGCTAACATGATGGTGTCTCAAGTCCACGTGAACAACATTATCGTATGTAAAGAACACAAATCCTGAGAGTTTGGAACTTACAATTCTAGGGCCAGATCCACAGAGCTATAATGCAATCGCTTATAATTTAACATATCGTAAGATGAGGATGGTGACAACGGCTCTAAAGGCTATATTCGATTCACTCGAGATGAAATTTCCAATAGAATACCTCGTGTTTAACCGGAGAGAGGTCCGAAGTATACTAGTACTCCCCACTATATAAATATACACACAGACGAGAGCTAGTTTTTAACATGTTGAAAATATATTCTTGGTGGGAAAGCAGTTCATTCGAAGAAGTGATTAAATTGATTAAGTGATTTAATTATGAATATTATGTTTTCACATATTCTTTCACCTTGATGTTTACTCCTGCCGTTAGATTCAAGTACGTACTCGATTCAAGTACTCGGGGGCCAGTAGAGTCGTGAAATGAATACAGCCCTCATAACTCTGTGGATCGGCTCATTGCGCTTGCTAGTTTCCGTATTTACATAGATTACTAACGCCTATGCCCTATTATTTTAGCTTGCGCCCTCAGTGGTCAGCTGTCTCAAGACAAGATGTCCACGTGAACGTCCATAACCAGACCAATGACAAGATCAGGTATATGCTTAGGGCTGGTTCCTTGGAATATATGCTCGCATGCCCCTGCGTATTGCTCATTTAAGGGCCCATGTTTAACTCCAATAATTATAGACTGCATACAGGTGCCTGTCACGAATAGTTGATACCCGTAATAATGCGTCTATATTATTCCGAGAGTATCAAATATTTGTGACAGGTACATGTGGACTGCATAGTAAACATACCAATTAAGAATGAGAGAGACAGACAGAGAGAGAGAGAGAGAGAGAGAGAGAGAGAGAGAGAGAGAGAGAGAGAGAGAGACAGACCTCGGGTTCATATTGACGATCTAATTATGCTATCATTAGCCCATACTATCCTGTCTATCGCGAGGTTTCTCTAGGTAGGCCCTATATAGTAGTTTTAAACATCGTTAATATGTTTTTACTTATATATACGTAGTTTAATTTCAGTATCCCTGTTTCTCTCAGTTTATAGTTTTTAATATCGCTATTGTTTTCAGTATATAGTTTTAAACACAGATATGTTTCTCTCAATATATAGTTTTCAATATAAATAGTATAATTTAAGTCCCAGTGCGTGACATGACATAGCATTTGTTTCCTAACTTGTATAGCTTAGAATCACCCCATAATTGTATTCATCTAGTCATACACCGGTGATTAGTGTATAGTTGTTGCACGGGGAGACGGTCTCTCGTCGTCGACAGGCTCGGATAGTAGCCGAGGTGCGAAGCACCGAGGCTATTATACGAGCCTGGTGACGATGAACTGTTTTAAATCATGGCTTCAAAATTAAGTTATATAATGCTACTTTTATGACAGAAATTATTACAAATGTGTGGAACTATATTGTAATCTGAGAGATCCTGAAAGGCGCGTTCGTTTTGGAAAGCTAGATATCGCTTGCACACCGATGACGGCAGACTGCACGTTCTTTCCGTGCATGTGTGAATAGTAATGCTCACATTTAGAATAATTAGATAATATTTCGTCTTGTCCGTGCCTGTATGTATATATTAATGCTTGCATTCTCACGTGTTGTCCGTGTATTATGTCGTCTCGGCACCTCCTTTCAGAACAAATTACATCAGCCATCACAAACTTCATTTGTGTTTATGCGTCATGATACGGGAACTGTTAAGGAGAATATATTTGTATCGAGAAACATGATACATCGTTTCTTTAATTGATAGTCAAAACAATATTCACATGAATCAGTCATATATATTGTATATTCGATGAGCCCTGCATGTGTGTTTGAAAATAACACAAATGGTTATCACTAGCATCAACAATTACGACAGTTACACAATACACAACGAAGCATGTACGTTTCTAATTCGAAATAATCATTCCCATTGTTTACTACAAAAATTACATAATCTTTCCTTCGCCATAGCGCATTCGGTAGCGTACATGGATCATTTCTAGTGATACCGAGTCCCAAGCGAGGAAAATATATCTACAAAATAACCTAATTGAAAGTAGTTCCAAATTATTCCATCTTCACTGGGCTTTATAAGCCCTCAGCCGTGCTTTATATGGCGTATAATGGTTCAAGCTTTAAATATCCGGAATTTATATGGATTTGGGATCGAATCGTAAGCCATGATTTAATAGAAAATAGCATGCATGTTCTAGAAACCCAATAGTAGATAAACGTACTATATTCACGTAGACTACTTCCGGTAACTACACCGGAAGTAGGAAATTGTGATGTCCCCGAATTACGTCATAGGTATCACCACACTTGCTATCTTTGAAATTATTTGTCTGTGGTGGATATTATTTTGATTTGTTTTTGCTTTTGTGTTTGTTATTCTGTGTGTTCTAGTAAGTGTTCGTATGCGATTTCCCTATAGATGTGTGCAGTGTGATAAAGCACATCGATTGCAAGAAAAGAAGTGTCATCCATTATTCCTATACTGGATAAACCTTATGGCTGTTACGTCTTAAATATGCTAGTAAGATGTATCTCAATTTGGAAATTGGGTATGCATAATCTCATTAGAATTAAATCAGTGTTCGTTTCTGTTACTTTTTCAAAAACGGAGCCTAGCAAAAACGAACCAAGAGTTTCAATTTTAATTAGACTGGGTCGTTTAATGCTTGGTTGTGATCCTAACGTTCCCTCTGGTTTCCAGCATAGATGGCGAGACTCCTGCTAACGGAAGGATACCTAACGGAACAGTTGGTGGAGGACCTATAATGTGAGAATCCTGAGTTGTAGATGTAAACATTAGTCCATATTATTTTCGTTTCTTTTCTCTCTCTCTCTCTAATATGGTTATTACTTCAATCTCTCATTCGCTTTCACACACACATACACACACACACACACAGACACACACACACATACATATACACACACATACATATACACACACACACATGCATACAACTACTATTACCACCAGCAACACAGCAACACCACAGCCCGTTAACAAAAAAAACACCAGTAAAATAATACAAAAGTTTACGTCAGAGCACAATAATACTATTCATATATTCAACCTATATTCACGTAAAAAGTACATTTTGATGACAAGCATTATTGGACATATTTGTTGCTCATCTAATGAGTTAACCAACCAAAAATATGTTTCGCGAAAACTGATCTTATTTGTATTGCTTCAAGCGAAAGGAAATCATTATCATTATTTTGTCCCATCATATACCAAATGTATCGAACAAGACCGAAAGTATTGTCACACTGTAGACAGTCTACGTCGGTGTCACTATAGAGTCTCGTCAGTGTCCCTATTTAGTATTATTAATTAATTGCATTAATGTCCCTATTATCAAACGAAGTCGCGTCAGTGTCCTTATCAACTGGAGTCGCGTCAGTTGGAGTAGCGTCAATGTCCCTATTATATACCGGTGTCGCGTCAGTGTCCTTATTATCAACTGGAGTCACGTCAGTGTCATGATCAAATGGCGTCGTTGTTCCTAACCTACATCGTTCAATTTCGTCTCCTTTTCAACTTCCCTTTCCTCAATCAGTAAACGAAGTTATTGATTTTCTCATCTTGCTGAATTAATAATAATTAGTTTCCAAAGGATACTCTGTCCGTTGCTATACGACGACGTGTGTAGTAAATGCAGAATAAAAACGATAGTATTAATAGTTGGCATACAACATAGGATTCTTGGTAGGACGTAAAGTCATGCCTAAGTAAATGAGTACACAAAACTATGCATAGGTCTGAGTGTGCAAATCTTAAGAATAGTACTAGCTGTAAATAACAATATCTTGCGAGTGATATTAGGTTTTAGGCCGTTTTAATACTAACCTGAAAACGCTCTAAATTGTATGTTTATTTTACCATTCCAATAAATTGATATTTGTCCAATTACAGTACCTGTATATAAACGCATACCATAAATAATAAATTAATATTTGTAATTATAATCTGATACATTATTATTATTGTTATTGTTAATATTGTTATTATTATTATATTATATTATTATTTTTTATTTTTTTATTTGTATTATTGTTATATTTGATTCTTTTTATCATTATTATTATATTACTATTATTAGTAGTATTATTAGTATTACCTTAGATTATTATTACATTAGATTATTATTATTATTTGTATGATGGTTATATTTGATTATTATTATATTACTATTATTATTTTTTTAAATATTATTATTATTATTATTATTATTATTATTATTATTATTATTATTATCTCCTTGAATAAGAAAAGCATTATAAAACTTGTATCAGTGTCTAGTGTAGCTAGTTTTTTTTAAAATCCTAATCTTGGCATTGTAAAGACAACCAGAGCCCGCAGTAACCTCACACGTCGTCCATCGTATCCGTTTTGCGGACGATGTCAAGGAAGATGCTCCCGCAACGATGTAGGCTGTGAGTACTATAGACTAGAGTCGGAAGTATTTAAAGGCATACAAACGTATAGACTAGAGTCGGAAGTATTTAAAGGCATACAATCACAGTTTGTTGACATATTCACGTACATAGACTAGAGTCGGAAGTATTTAAAGGCATACAATCACAGTTTGTTGACATATTCATATATAGACTAGAGTCGGAAGTATTTAAAGGCATACAATCACAGTTTGTTGACATATTCACGTATAGGCTACAGTCGGAAGTATTTAAAGGCATACAATCACAGTTTGTTGACATATTCACGTATAGACTAGAGTCGGAAATATTTAAAGGCATACAATCACAGTTTGTTGACATATTTACGTATAGACTAGAGTCGGAAGTATTTAAAGGCATACAATCACAGTTTGTTGACATATTCATGTATAGACTAGAGTCGGAAGTATGTAAAGGCATACAATCGCAGTTTGTTGACATTCACGTATAGACTAGAGTCGGAAGTATTTAAAGGCATACAATCACAGTTTGTTGACATATTCACGTATAGACTAGGCGGAAGTATTTAAAGGCATACAATCACAGTTTGTTGACATATTCACGTATAGACTAGGCGGAAGTATTTAAGGCATACAATCACAGTTTGTTGACATATTCACTTATAGGCTAGAGTCGGAAGTATTTAAAGGCATACAATCACAGTTTGTTGACATATTTCACGGTCAAACGTATTTTACCTGAAAGTGTGTGCATTTGATTTGACTACACATTTTCCGCAGGCCCCACTGGTTTTCAATATTTTCATTTGTTTAATTTTATTTTTTTATCTCTCGATAAGAAATACAAAACTGTGATATAATAATATGAAAATATTGAAAACCAGTTGGACCTGCGAAATCTGTAGCTTGTTCAATATACATGTGTAGACAAATCAAATGCATAATAGGTAATATACGCTTGACCGTGATATATGTCAACAAACCGTGATTGTATGATTTTAAAGAGCCATGGCTTGTATAGCTTGTATTATTAAAGCCATGACAGAGGCGGGTGATAGCGCAACGTTGGACTGGGTTCAAATCCCGTCCCTTGAACCCTTCAGCAATGTTTGCGAAAATGACCGTTCTGACGCGATCATGAACTGATGCACTGTATGTACCAAATCCGCTCACCTCCGACTGCTTCCGCTTTGCTCCAGTGAGCCAGTCCCGTAGCAGGTTAGCCGAGTGAATCTGTACCGTGCAGATTATAAAATTCCTGGTCTGCCAATGCCGAGCAGTGCTCGCAGGTTTACTGCAACATTAAACGCTACGGATGCTGCGAGGTACCTTCTGCCCTAAACGGACAAGCCGTGATATGTCACTGGGAAAGAATCTTGAAAGCGACTCCAAACACCAATACAAATTAAACAGCAACAGATGTTGAGATGAAAATATGTACAAAACATAGTGTATGTTTCAGCTAAAATAAACCGTTATTGTCAGCCCTACATTCGTACAGAAATATAATTCTAAAAATACGAAATGTTCACATTGACAAAAACATACACGATTATTGGAACCGTAAAGTGCACGTCGTATTATTATGACTGGTGCATTAATTACATGCACGTTGTGACATACTGTTCTCGTTCACAGTCTATATTAACCACTGTAGAACTATTTTACACATGTAACTTTCAGATTAAAAATTATATAATACTATATACTGTTAGTTACTATAATAGTATGCCATGCATACAACGTTCAACAAGACTGTACATCAATCTTGAAACAGACGTACAAATAAGTAAATGCATTATCCTAGTATGTTCTCCCTCTCTCTCCCCCTCTCTCTCTCTCTCCCTCCCTCTCTCTCCCTCTCTCTTCTCTCCTCTCTCTCTCTCTCTCTCTCTCTGTATGCTTGTTTATTGTTTTTATATTATTTTTCAATATTAAGAAACATATACCCTCTGTCTTCAGATCTCTGTTTGACGACAAACTGAATAGTCCTCGCCCACACCAGTTACCTCCCTTACATGGAGAGGAAAATGTAGAGAAGAAGAAGAAGAAGAAGAAGAGAAGGAAAAGACAGGATGAAGAGGAGAGAACTGATTCAAGAGAGGACACAATAGAAGAAGAGGAATAGTTATTTTTGGAGAGGATTTGAAGTTGAAATGTGATGAACACAGACGCTACTGAATAGATACACTACGTGATGTTCCTACTCAATAGATAATGGCGCGATGTTCTAATGAAACATTCCTGTTAGCACAATCGTACGTGTGCTGCTGGATGCATACCTGTACGTGCAGACGTGCTAATTGAGACAGACATACCGTGCGGTACTTGATGCATACCATTGTACACACAGGCCACCTGTGCTCCAAAGACATACATGTGTGTACACATACGTGTATTGATATGTACCTGGATCCTGTGTAACACCAACACTGGCGAGCCATTGAACGAAACCTGGTCAAGCAGTATACAGACCAGCTGAACATCCTGCATACGGGTATTCGATGACGTCATTATTTGACCTCTCTGTTGGAGTTAACATTAAATTGCTGCTCAGTAGGGAATCACTGGAACAGCTGGAAGGGATAGGGTTAATATTTATTGTGCCTGGTGCAAACATTTCTCTCATAACCATAGCCATACAAACATACAACTTTTGAACTAATATCCATCTCGACCTGATGACGTCACCACACGATTCCTCGTGGATTTGGTATCCGTGGTAACGTCGTCATGCAGGCCCCCGTTTCACAGAGCGTAACTCAGATACGTGTATATAGCGCTACAACTCTCGTAGCGCTACGATTGTTCTGTGGAACAGGGCAAGTTTATTGGAACCCTGTGCCATAGATCTACATTTCATGCCTACGCAATGTATACAATATATATATAATGCCTTCCTGGAGCCACTGGTGCCATGAAACTCAACGAGATAGTGACGGTGAGAAATAAATTGGTGAATATTTGCATGAATGCGTGACACAAAATGGCTGATTATTCCAGCCTGTGCGAAGACTACACGTGTCCTGCGGTGACTGGTTAACAACCCGCGCGGAGACTTGTTTTGGGTGCAGTGATTAAATAACAAACAATGATCACGTGATATTCACCACTTACTGGAATGCGTTACTAAGACTTACACTAAGACTCGATCTAATGCCACTGTGACGTATACTTTATGCCTATCTCATTATTTAAATTTACCAAAAGCAAAGAATAACTCGTATGGGAAATATCCACAGATTGTATATTCCATTAGGAATCAGTTTGTTTTCATGTAAACACAAAGGAATAGTACATACGCAAAGCGGAAAGTAACGGATTCCAAAGGTACAGTGCCTTTTTCAATTTCCGCTTAGCGTCAGGGATTGGAAAGCCTACACCCCTGAGTGGCTTTGGTTCTATTTGCATTGCCATGGCAACCGTTGTGGAGTCGGATACAATAATTCTACACCGTCCGTTCATATGACTAGTATATAGCTATAAACTACCTGTAGACGTTAAACTTCAACTCGACGACGACGTAGTCGACAAACTGAAGGCCTATAGTGTCACCTGCGTGTTGGTGGATGGCTGTGCTTCCTAAGTAGATAAATCTCCGGCGGTAGATAAATAGCCAGTACATAACCACGGCAACGGCAAATCGTTTTAGTCTACAGTATGTAGCCATGGCAACAGCATTTTTCTTTCAAAATGTCTATTTACCAAAGAAGTTAACTATGTTTTGATCCTTTGATGTGCACAGGATGAAATGTGGCTTGGACATTTTGTTATGTTGCTCATTTATTGGTAGTTTGATCAAATATCAAGATAAAAATGTTTGTTAATGCAGTGTCCGTATTTGACTATGCAAGTATCAGTCGTGGCTCATTGGCCTTACTGTAGAAAGCTATGCGGACGATCCGTACATCATAATTTCATAAATTATTATTATAAATTGGCACGATTTTACTGAAATGCAGTATAAAACGGCACAAGACCGACCACACCCTCAAACCAAGAACGTTGGTATATATCGTATGTGAATGTCGTAATTAATATAAATAATGAAATCCCACAAAGTCTGGATACTGTTTGTCTATTTATATTATGATCATTAAGGTGAACCTGTATCGATGCGTCGATTAACCAAAGATCTAGTTTCCAAATAATCTGTGAGGCGTTTTTGTTGTAGATTGTTAATTTGACGAAGCGATTACGAATATTCTCCAACTCTGAACATATCTCCGCGAAGATGTCTGCAAATGCCAATAAATTCCAGATCGATCTCGTTCAAAAGTGTAAATGGTTTCGTACTCGTTGTGAATGTTGATGAATGCCATTGTGGTGATGAACCTTATCATGTACAGTACTTTAATTAATTATATTATTATAGTACTTTCATAATTATGTTGTTTTTTTTTGTTTTTTTTATATATATATCGATATACGTTCTTGATATTCTGAACAGAAATTAGTTGTATATTCAAGTGATATTTCAATAGTAGTATGGTCATATAACAAACACGCAAAAACAAATGCAGATAATGTTTTAATCATTATATTAATATTGCTATTGAAATTTCACTTATTCACGATTTACAAGTATAGTATATCATATATTATACAGATTTAATGTCAATAGTTTCGAATTTTAGAATGCATGCACGTGTATTATCTTCACCTGTTGCCTCAGCGCCGCACGCATGCGTCAAATAAAATGCCTCTACTATTAATACTTACTATTGACGTACAGTTCTTCCTTATTAATAATTACCATGCCTTTAGTTATTAGTCTTTTGAAATTTACCTGGTAACATAAGTGTGTGCTGCGGTAACATGCATACGACCAGATGATTACCCATCTGACTGTTCGCTGGTTACCACACAGGAAGAAGGAACAATATATCAGAGTTAGCTCCCCTTCATAACTTGCATCCAGGGTATTTTAGAAAGTTTCATGAGTTGCACTCAATGGGGTAGTCTGCCCGATAAAGCCTGTAATACAATCCGAGAACATGTGTAAATGTTTGTACAGAATGTGTATACTATTTATTGCAACGTGTATAGTATTTATACGTATTATTGAATAATTATACTACTCACTGTTTCTGTTGGATTTTTGTTGTTATTTTACATTGCATTGTATTTCATACTAGTTTTACACTTAGTGGTTCATTCATACACCATCAGTACCCAGGATCAATTAAGCTACATGCCGTCCTACCATATAGGGTATGCCTCTGGTGAGACCCAGTGAGGGTCACTTCCCCGATGACTACCAGACGTCCCGGATGTTGACCACAACCGGGTCCCGAGATTACGAAACTTTTTTTTAGTGCAAATTTATGCTCAAATGGTTATGTTTCACGAATCCTCATATTAAAATGTTTGAGAATGAAATCGTACTCGGGGCCTGATATCAACTGCAATGGCCAACATCTACTGCCGGCAAACACACAACGTTATATAACGTTATTACAACGTTGTAATAACGGTATATAATGTTGTGTGTTTCTCAAGATTATTATTATAAATACGAACATTGTGTTACTGTGCTTCATCCTACAAATAATGTGTGCATTTAATGTGCGTATTTATATTGCGCCAAATCCATTCTCTAAACCCATACTATCATGCCTACTCAACGTCCATCAAATGGATGTTAATGATTACTGTGATATCGTCATTATCGCTAGCTCCATAGTACATATAGGTTATGCCAATAACAAACAAAAATAACAAGCATTTATAAAAAAAAAATTAAAGAAATAACGGGAATATGACGTCAGCACAATCATTTTGGAAAGTTCTAATGCACATAAGAATGAACAATAGACTTGTGAATTCCAAAAATCCTTTCAATCGTTCAATACACATGAATCGATGATGGTAATATATGGAAACTCCAACTCGGGATTCTGTTTAACCCTTTTACCTATTAGAGTATCCTGGCTACGTAAGGCCCGGCTACGTTATAGGGCTTACCTCTTACGGTGTTACTGTAGCTGCGTCATTTTAAGCACTTGAACATCTATTGCAGAATACATGACAGCAATCATAGCAGTTATTCCACATTAGTATCATGCAAGTACAAAAGGTCATGTATTTGAAACACGTGTGGTGAACTGATCTATCAGTCACTATAAACCGGAGGTGAAACATTCAACTGATCTATCAGTCACTGGGGTTAAGGGGGTGACATTTACAACTGATCTATCAGTCATCGGGCCTTAAAGGGTTAAAGATAACACTTCTACCCACAGAATTTCTAGAAGTTAATGAAATAATATTTGTACGTATAGAAATTATGTCCTTCCACCACACTTAACGTTTTTGCACTACTTATATTCTCCTCTCACTAAAGTTACAGGTTCAACCATTTCGAAGCGATACTTTCGTTAAAAATGTCTTATACATCCCTCTGTGTTAGCTCAAAATATCATAGGTCTGCTCAGTCATATAATCACGCTCTAAAAATAAGGTTAAAATGTAACCTGGGGTTTAAATTTGACCAGGGTCAAATGGCTGCGTGTAAACAAGGTTTTAGTGGAAAAGAGAGCTTCGTGAAAGGATACCCAGCTCTGCACATTGAACATGAACCAGTCTTACAGTAGGCCCCTAACCAATCGGCCGATCATCTTGGACTACTTCCACTTTGCACAAGTCCCGAAGTTTAGCCGAGTAGGAAGGACCCTAATGTAATTTACGCCACCTAGAATTATACGCAGATAATTTTACAATTTTTTGTTTGTTTTGGAATTGGGGTTTAGAGCCGCTTTCAAGATTCTTTCACTTATATCATGGCTTGCCAGTTTAAGGCAGGAGGAAACCCGCAACATCCGTAGCGCTGAATGTTGCAGTAAACCTGCGAGCACCGGCTGGTACT
>JAUTBT010016770.1:0-22177 GCA_032361225.1 Lepetodrilus schrolli
CAAGACCAAGGATGATAACTGCATTGCCACTCTACAGACATCGCATCCTATCAATATTGCGTCAGAAAAGTAACTTTTTCGAACATTGACGACGGGCCCCCGGGGCGGGATTTGAACCTGGAACCTATGGCTCCGAAGTCCAACTGTTCTACCTCTGCGCTACCACCCGCCCCCTGTAGAATGTAGTAGAAACCATTAACTTGTTATGTGGAAGTTAGATTAGGGCACAAAGTAAGAAGGTGTGCTCCTTGGTGTGTTTATTTTATTTTTTTAAATTGGGGTTTAGAGCCACCTTCAAGATTCTTTCACTGAATATTGCAGCTTGTCAGTTTATGGCAGGAGGAAATCCGCAACATCTATAGCACTGAACGTTGCAGTAAACCTGTGAGCATTGGCTGGTGCTGATGGACTCCCTTAGTAATATGGTAGGTTTTTATTTTATTCAAGAAGAAAAGCATAATTTACGGCGACTGAATAACAACCACTCCAGGCCCCGATTATGACACTGTTTCAGAACCATTTCATGCTCAAGCTCAAATTATATGGGGATTTGTGAACAAAACTTTGAGTTGAGCATGAAATCTCAAAGCCAGGTTTAGATTTCATGGTCAATTTTCATTATGCATTGCAATTTGTGCAATAAACTTTGAGTAGAGCTTGAAATCGTAATAACAAATGTTCGGCAACCTCAGAGCCAGGAGGAAGAAAAGACGAGGCGAGAGATTGAGAAATCATAAATGAGAAACAATAATTATATTTACATGCTCAAATTAAGTAAAGCACGTATGTGGTACTCACACATCCATCGCCTTCCTCAATAACCACATCGTCACTTGAGCCACGTTCATCCTTCAGCTTACTCATAAACTCCATAGCCTACAAACAAAAACAAGTACTGTAGTCCTCACGTTACATTAACCTTCGGCCTGCTGAATTAGGCAGAGGAACTAACTGCTGTATATGGCATCTCTGGTTGCCTTCAGCATGGAGATAGTTAAAATGGTAAAAATTAAAATATTTTTTTTAGTAATCATGGTAATTCGACAAAGAAATAGATGTTTATTGAATTAATAAAATTAATAAAAATAAATACCGTATAATATTATTTTACCAGTTTAACCCTCTCCCTGCTGAATTAGGCACAGGCACTGCTCTCTAGGGCATCTCCGGTTGCCCCCAGCATGGAGAGGGTTAAATATCATTGTTCATAGTTCTAAGGGACAAATACTTTTTTTTTAAATTGGGGTTTAGAGTCACTTTCAAGATTCTTTCACTTATATCACGGCTTGTCAGTTTAGGGCAGGAGGAAACCTACAACATCCGTAGCACTGAATGTTGCAGTAAACCTGCGAGCACTGGCTGGTACTGACAAGACCAAGGATGATAATTGCATTGCCACTATACAGACATCGCATCCTATCAATATCGCATCAGAAAAGTAACTTTCGCGAACATTGATGCCAGGCCCCTGGGGCCGGATTTGAGCCTGGAACCTTTGGTATATATATATATTTTTAATAATAAATATATTGTGCCAGATCCACCCCCAGATGCATGCTACATTATTACCCCAGTCTCAATCAGTGTACACTTAGTTTTCCTTCTCAACCCTCTGGGGAGTATCCATATTGGCATCAGCAGAACAACATACCTGGCACACCACGGTCTCCTCTATCTCCTTTAGGGCCATCTCTACCTTGAGTACCAGGGACGCCAGGAATACCCATACCACCAGATGGTCCATCGTTACCGCGCAGACCCTGGGGTCCAGGAAGTCCTGGAAGACCTGGATCTCCAGGCAGACCTGGCAGACCAGCAGGACCGATAGGACCAGCAGGACCATCTCCTCCCTTACCCTATAGCAGGAACACAGCAGATAAAATTCTGCAGCTCATTGCATTCATAACCAAATATTCCCAACAAAATTAATCAAGGGCCAGTAGCCTTTTAGGACATATTAAAATGTCTACATGTTACATGGATTTGGATGCATTTGGAAGAAGAATGGCACTAGATTCCTCAAGCCAAGTTCCAAAGTTTGGTAGAAAGCTTCCCCACTAAATATACGCTGGCATTTAATTAATTTTGTTGAGTATATACTAATCAATTTCTGTATCTTTGTAAAGAGTGTTGGTAAAGCATCATCAGATATGTTCAAACTATTAGACATACCCTAAATAGTAAATTCTCAGTAAATATTTAGCTTGCAATACTGGCAAAAAATTGTCAGTATAGTGAACCCTCGATATAACGCCCATCACTACATCACGGAGTCGCTTAACCGTGGACCCCATGTTTTAGTCTAAACTATTGGGCCGACTGCTGTGAGCGGTAAAAAAAAAGGGACTAGTGGAAATCTTTTCTTCTGGAATTTGCTGCATAAGTACAAGAAGAGATTTATTTTTCATAGCACAAACAATCATTGTGAAAACAATAACGATGATTATCGCTGACCTAGTTAAACAATCTGCTGTTTGTCAACAAGACTGATAAACATTCATGAATCCCATAGGCTTCAGTATGGGATTAAATAATCATGCGTTGTGTATTGATTTCACATACTACAACTTCCTCAGTCACAAAGTGATTGTTAAAATGTTTTCTTCACTAAAATCACAGAGATCATTTCAAACACGCCAAGTTCAACACCTGAAACAACATGCTTATTGGCCAGTGAAAATGGATCAATTTAATCAGGATCTACAAAATTGTCCGGATGTTAATACCGGAAGTACAACAAACAAAATGGTGGTCGATTGAACTTTGTTTTAAATACAATTCCCACTGGTAATATTGAGATGTAAGAAATGACGCTGTGATCAAAGTATGTAGACTGATTGATACTTAAGCATGTCTAGTCATCTACTCAGCTAAGCGTGACTGTTGGCTGTGAGCCGTCACTGTTATGACAGCGATCTCTGCTGACATGCGCTATGAACAACTGTAACACATTATCTCTCCATATAACGTGGACCCATAACAGTGGTATACCGAGGGTTCACTGTATAACTTTAATAAAGTATTTATGTTAAGAATGATGCATTGTTTGTAAACCACCATCAGATATAATATTTGGTGTTTCAACCATTAAAATCTTCCTATTAATAGCAGCAATATGGTAATTTCTGTGTTAATACTTAGCTTGGAATTGGCTTAATCTTGAGTAATCATAAATTATTGGTCAAAAAAAGAATGTCCACTGACCCCAGAAGGCCCTGGTGGACCTCTCTGTCCCATTGGCCCATCCAGTCCGGACAGACCACGTTCTCCCTTCATCCCAGACAGTCCCGCTCTTCCAGGCAGTCCGTCCATACCACGGTCTCCCTACAACAACCACGTCCATTACAACAATGTCCATTACTTCAACATACATTACAACATGTCCATTACAACCATGCCCAGTACCACAATGTTCATTACTACAATGTCCAGTACAATATTTTCCATTGCAGCAATGTTCATTACAACCATATACATTACAATAGTACCATCCATTATAGCAATGTCCATTAGAGCAATAATCACATCCATTATAACAATCACGTTGATTGCAGTCTCTTCAACAGAAAATTAAAATTGAAACCAGAATGTGGCACCCTGAGAATAATAATAATAAGACTTGTGAATTATTCCACAAGTCTGTAGTTACAAGAAGATATAAGATCGAGGATGTGAAAATAGAGCAAACTTAGCAAAATTATATGAAATCACACAGATGTTGACAACATTCAATGTGACAACAGTATATGATGGCTGACAATTCTTACCTTCTGTCCAGATTGACCAGGGACACCAGGATAGCCTTGTTTACCCTGCAGACAAATACAGAAGCAACAATATATTAAACTACTCCTACTGGTGTCTGACTAAATTATTGTCTAAAACCATTGGCATTATGTATCGGATAAGAAAAATAAGACACATTTGTCATTCAATGATTGTAATATGCAAGCTTAATGAGGTTTAGTTTTGTTGTTAATTATGGTTTGATTGTATTTATAGATGTAGTAGTAGTAATATGAGTACAACTTATTAACTTACACGTGGTCCTGCGATGCCTGGCACACCCTTCTCTCCTACCATCCCAGAAGGACCAGGTATACCCTGAAATACACATATTTCATTGTAAACCCTGCAATATAGTAAACCCTGACATATACACATCATATTTCATTGTAAACCCTGCAATATACACATCATATTTCAGTGTAAACTCTGCAACATATAAATCATATTTTGTAAATTTGGAACAACTATTTTCACAGTTAATTTTACAATATACACATTCTATATAACTATATTATTCTGCAATTTGTACTGAACAAAGCATAAGTTTATTGGAATATCACCTGTAGTCCAGAATTTCCCTTCATTCCTGCAAATCCTTGTAAACCAGGCATGCCCTGAAATACACATTTCAATATATACCTTGTCTGATAATAAAATAAAATAATAAAATACTTATTATTGCAGTTTTTGTGGATTAAAACCAATCTTTTTCTAGATTGGTAAAGATTTCAGAAAGAAAACATGTCACTGAAAGAAAGTTGTATCAGAATATGTAATAACCCTGTTAAAGACCATTGACCTATGCAAAAATAATCTTCCCACTTTAATCTTACACGACAACACAAAACGACATCACTTGGTCTCACCTTATCTCCCGTCATGCCCTTGATTCCCTTTGGTCCCTGAGTGCTGGATTGACCTGGTGGGCGTGTCAGTTCCTTGATCCCTGGGAGCCCTGGAAGACCTGGGGGACCAATCATGCCTTTATCGCCCTTCTCTCCATACAGGCCCACGCCCATGTTACCCTTCTCACCACGCTCACCATACAACCCGGGTGGACCCTGAAGCGAAAGTCCAAAATTGTACCACTTGTCTAGATGCACCAGTGCATCAGATGTACCCAGCACTGTACACTTCCTGATCAAGCAATAGCTGGTAATCTGGAATTACAGACAGTATACTCACAGGTAATCCATCTTCTCCTGTTTCTCCCTTGGGTCCTATTGGTCCATCACGTCCAGGAGATCCCTAAACCAGCAGCACTCATGAATCAATCAACCATTGGAAACACAATACAATACTACAGTCTGTTGCTGCCATGTACTGAAGGCAACAATCCACAATATTGTGTTGTTATTATTGTTAAAAAATGAAAAGCCTATATCATATTCAGTTAACATTTTTAGAGGAAAATGATCACATAAATCTGTGGGCTTGATCCTTGATAGTCAAATTATTACATGATTTTCCAAAGTAATAATAATAGTAATAAAAATGTGGAAGAAGACTTACTGGCAGTCCAGGCAGAGCATCTGCTCCATCTTCACCCTGCAGGAAATACACAACATAGTAAGCTCTGCAGCCTCTAGTAAGTGGCATTATTAAAATAGGAATAAGTGGACTAATAACTAAAATAGAACATTACTGGAGACACCTTTATAATAATTTTGAAACAATATTATTTAATATTTATATGGACTCTATTTGATAAGTAAGAAGTAGGACAGTCTATCACCTTCTGTCCTTTGACTGCAATGCCATCAGGAGCAGGCTCGCCCTTCAATCCAGGGAGTCCATCTTGTCCGGAAACTCCAGCCTCTCCAGGCAATCCTGGCAGTCCAGGGCGTCCAGGGTCTCCCTGCAACACACACCTGGCTTCAATACCTGGCTTCAATGCCTATTTCAGTACCTTGTGTCAATGCCTCACTTCAACACCCAGCTTCAATGTCTTGCTTCAATATCTCAATTCAAATTCCACACCATGTCCTAAAATACACAACTCATTTCAATACCAGTTCAATTCCTCATTTAAATATCTATATCATATGCTCTAAGATACACACCTCATTATAATATATATTCTTTAATTTCTCCCACTACCGTAATAATCTATTTATTTTTAGACAGGTCAACAAACTTGAATAAGTAACACCAGACTGCATGTACATTTCACTGTCAATCAAACAAAAAAATATATAAACTTTATAACATGTATCTAACATGTAACAATATCACAATTGATCAGTTGTACAGATTCAGAATAACTAGACCTATCTCAATGATTTAGGACACTATGTCTATGACATGATTGATGGTCAAATCACATCTTCAGGAAATATGGTATCTAACATACAAAATTGAAAGAAACCGGTTTTGCACTGCACTGCATATTCATGACAGAACTAAGGTTCTTGATGTTTCCATTGACAATACAACAGTAAATAAATAAATATACAGTAAATCCGGCAATCTGATTGGTTCACTTGACCCCAAAACATTGCATTCATACTTCAATGAGGCCACTCCAACAGAAGATCTACTTTTGAAATGTTGACAAACTTGTACTAAAAATGAAGGTAATTGCACAAAGTTCAGAGCAAAGATGACACAAAACCAGTCTATGACTGTGACTTAGCTCTACTGTGACACAAATGACGACGTAACTTCCACTATGATGTGAACGACGTCAATGCCAAATAACAGAACTGCTTCCAAGCTCATCTCAATAGAATTATGATCTTTTTCACCAATGTGTTTAGTATTCTATTACTAATGATTGACTGCCATTTATTTTATGTTCATTGAGGTCTCAGTACATTTATACTGAATTCTGGATAACACAATTACTCACATTAGAAAAAGTAGTGTATTCATACTTAAAATTAACACCAAAATATATTTACCCACTCCACTCACTGATCATGAACCATCACCAACTGTTTGATGCAAATATTAATGCTCAGCTCTAAAAATATTAATTACAATTGATATGCCTTGTTAGATGTTGAAATCCATTAAATCTTGACCATTTGTTCAGTAATTTATTTATAAGGATTGACTGCAATATTATTTATGTTCATCGGGGTATGAACATAAAAAAACAATATGCAAACTTTTGTATGAACTGCTTCGCAGATTCATACAATTTGCACATCGGTTTTTGCAAAGTTCCAAAAGTTTCATGATATCTTATTTTTATACAAAATTTCATGAATAAGGACCTTACTAAAAGTACTAACCTATTTAACATTGCTATGGCAGCTAAGTCTCCTTGTACTCTACATGTAATTGGATAGTTGTATTATCTGTATGCTCTTTAATTCCTAACAGACTTCTGTCACTATGACCTAGTTGTACAAAATCATCTAAACTTTAACATCACCATGAACGTAAAATCTCTTAAACCTTGCAGACATTCCATCCAGAAATATTAAGTGCAGGCAGTTTGTGAAAGCATCTGTAATGAACATTGAACAGCAATGAAGCAGAGGCTGTGGTGTGGCCACCATCCTGACACAGTACAAGTTAGAAGAACCTTACAGCCACAAGGCTACAGGGCTACATCTAGGTCTTCTCATCTTTCACACTCAACTCTAGTTTCTAGGTCAATAACCTAAAGAGAATGTTCCCACCAGACATCTAATGTAAATAATCTTTGAATAATTGAAAGCTGCACAGTGAAATTGTTATTTGTGCTATTCAGCCTTCCATGCTGCATGTGTGAGGATATGTTTGCAGTAGCTAGTAGTAATTCCACCCAATCTGAGTATCCTTTCACAAAGCTCTCTTATCCGCTAAAATACCATGGCGCTCTCTTTGCAGTGTATTAGCTATAACCAAAGAGAGCATTATGGTCTCTTTGTGGATAAGAGAGCTTTGTGAAAGGATACCCTGTGCAATATCCTCACAGGAATATAATTCTGGTCGACACCCTGTGTAAAGGTGACTCTCCTGGTGACTGTCTGACAGTGAATTGCCTGTGGACTAGAACCTTGTAATGAGTAACTGTCTGAAAGTCATGAGAAACTGTCAATAGTCATCTAGCATCACTATGCATCACTATAGATGTTTGGATTACATTTTATAAACATTTCAAACCAACCTACATAAAACATGTATTTGCCATAATATTTAGTAAGTGTCCCAATTTCAACAATTAACAATTGACAGTTTGCTAGAAGACAGATTATCAGGATTCTCTGACAATGACTTTTGATATATTTTACTCATGTGTGGAATACTCATTGACAGTTCTATCGACAGTAACTCGCACAATAATATGGACATTTACTTTCACATAGAGAGCCGCCATCAGGAATGACATTTCAGAAACACTGGGTGTTCTATAATTGTCCCTATGATGTCAGTCTTGTAGAGCTATATACTACACAGACCAATACTACATACATGTATGTATGTTCTTGCCTAAAGTCTAAATGCTATATGCTGACTTATGGGCCAATCTGGGTATATTGATCAACATGTGCCCTCTCAAACATTGACTACTTTTACAACTTGTAGACAATTGTGTCATTATCTTGAGGAAAAAAACAACTTCTTTAACTGCAAGTTAAAACAGAGTAGAGTAAATTGATAATGTTTATCAGTTTTCTAATAGAAGTGAATTTCAGACATCAACAATATGAGAAAGTGATTATATTGTAACTTGTAGCTTATTCTTTTCAATGTGAAGAAACATGTCTAAACGTTTTACCATTTAAGCAAACAAGAAACAAGTTGCCTGGATATTAGCTTAGCAGATGTAGGATAACATAACATTACTGACTTTCAATTTACCAAAGCCTTTTAAATGACTGTATACACCATCAATGGTAGATGTCGGTGAAATGTTATGCTTCTACATTGAAAAGAAATGGCCCTGGTACAGAACCTTGAGGTACACCAGCCAGCACTTAAATTCACAGCATTGGCTAGTGTACCATAAGCATGTACCCTTAGATTGTTGACCTTGTATTTGAAGACTTTATAACATATACATGCAATGTTCCTATTTAATAGTTAGTGCATTGTTAATATTTTTATCTAGATTAAGGAATGAATGTTTAACGTATGTTTAAACAATTATGTATTTGATACACAGCTTTCTAAAAAAAATACAAATGCATGTGATCAAAGAAATAATGTCCATACTTTGTTCATAATATGTTATCACTTTTCTTAACAATTTGATGGTATAGATTGATTCTGGGTTTATTAACAGGATTCAAAATGCAGGTCATGTGCTTTGGCCAGTAGTGGAAGTTTGTTGGAGACAGGCACCAGGAGAGACAGGCACCAGGAGAGACAGGCACCAGGAGGTATTAGTCAGTGATTAAATGTAATGCATCGCAAAGCAATTCCATAACCAGTGCCAGAAACCACAAAGCAGCATATATTTGTTGTCTGCCCAAGTGGTGACTAAGCCATGGAGTATAGCCACTGGTGCCTCATGCTGCCTGGGTCTGTGATTGTGGCAGACAAGACTGCCACCTACTGGCATACACACAACTGTCAGCAAAACATCCATACAGAACATCCCCAGGCTACAAGTAAGCAGTAGCCTCTTCTACTAACAATATAATGGTTGGGCCTGCACTGTGATAGCTATGTTCTTCTCGTAACCATGAAACCACGAGCTTCTCTGAATCAGTCTCACAACCTGTGCATGTTGTTTTGGGACAAATACTGGAGGTATTAACCCCACTAGAACCATCTATTCTAATAGCTTCTATATACTTAATGTATATACCATGTGTGATGTTCCCCAGAGTAGAAGCGTATTCTTGGAGATGTACTTAGCATAGATAAATCTCCTCCCAGGCCCAGCAATTCCTAGCCTCTAATCAGTGTGACTGACAGAGATAGCTGACTTACTTCTGACCACAATGACCGGGGATACAACAGCAGCTTAGACTTGCAGCAGTATTTGTGAAAGCATTTTGCCTCTAATGAATATATTATATTTCACATTACTGTTGGTATTAGAAATTCCTGAAAAGCAAGAAAATACACTTGTTTCCTGATAAAGCAAGATGTCCTCTGTTCTTACAATGTCCAATAAGCCTGATTATAATATCCTATCCTCTTACTCCACTCTCTACCCCACCTACTTCACCTCCATCCCCACCCCCACCACACCCCTCTACACTACACTACCCCATATTCCACATTATCTCCTACTCTACTTCAACCCCTACTGCACGTCACCCCTATACTCCACTTCATCTCAATCTCTACTTCATCCCATAATTCACTCCTTATTTATCTCCTACCCTTCCCCCTACTCAATTTCATCATCTACTCCACTACTTAGTTAACCACCTACTGTATTCCCTACCCCACTCAAAAGTTTGAATGATGTTCACTATATTCTCCTATTTTATCATTCTCAGAGTGTCTACATGCGCCAGGTATCTTCAAGAATTTGCACACACATTAGAAAAAGAATGTAATGGCACCAGATACCTCAAACTGAGTTCCAAAATTTGGTAAAATGCTTCACCACAAAATATCTGCTGGCCTTTAATTTATTTTGTTGAGTATACATCTTCTGCCTGTAATTGTAGGAACACCAGAGCTCTATCAGTACTTATAGGATAGCTTGTAACAAGATCTTTTCTAGACCAGCAGCTTCAAGATTTCCCAGTGAGTTGACCTAGTTCACAGCTGGGAGCAGGCCATTAGGTTGTACACAGCTCATGGATGTCTGGACATCAGATTAAAACAGATACAGACCCCACATAAGAAAATAGGAAGAAACAATTGGAAAGAAAGAATATTCCACTGATATTATTCCTGAACCATTGTATGGAGAACCTTCTCATCTCTCTGAGAAACTATTTGATACTAGAGGAATCTGTAAGACAACATTGATAAATGAAGACACAGTCAACAAATTACTGCACCCAACATCATGTGGAAGATCTGCTGACAAAATGTGGTTGTTTACATCCTGGATGCTACTTTTTCTTAGCAGGCTTGACAGGAATGTGTTACATATACGAGAGGCTGGTGTTCACTGCATCTGTATTGCTTCTACTAGTTCTAGGTATAGCAGGTACACCATGATTCATAGCACCTCTGTTACTGCCACTGTGCAGTGTCTTCAAGTACTCCTATATAATGCTTCACTTGATTACCATAGAGAGTACATGCTGCCTATAGTCAACAAAGGTGATAGACAGGGTGAGGTTTACAATGTTCTGAAGTATATTACCTGTGTTCCATTGCATCCATCCAAACCTGTCAAACCACGGGGTCCTGGGGGGCCAGGAATTCCCTAAAATAATAAAATGTGCATAACATAATTTGCTATATTGATGCACTGATGCATGTAAGCATGAATTCAGATCATATAAAATACTGTAGTGTATCTATTAGTGTAAATTACATTAAATATTTATATATTTAAGTATAATAGTGTACCATCTATGTTTGTAAATGATAGTAAACTATGTTCATGGGGTCTAATAGCTTCCATCTTCAAACAGTCACATGATTATACTCACAGGGATGCCATTAATTCCTGAAAACCCAGGTGACCCCATCTTGCCCTGTGAAGAGAAAAAGAGGATGTTGGTTTTTGACCATTAATGCAGTTTCATCTCATTTGTTCATATAAACTGTAAATCGTTTCTCCTTTCATACACACACATGTCTTCATCATGTCGTTAATGGAGCAGTATAAACAATGTGCGAACAAATCTTGTTTGGGGAGGTTGGCCATTACCGATGGCCACCCCTTCTATATCTCACATCATGCCTGTTCCAAACAGTCCCTATGGGAGATCTGCACATCTTGGACTACCTCTGAGCCAGAGGAAGGCTCTCAAGAAGCGAACTCTGCATTCACTTTGCTGGGAGTCTATCTCGTCCAGCAGGTCACCCCATACTCTTCAGGGTGTGGAGAAGGCCCATGCACCCAGTGCAGCTCCTCTTCCCGACCACCAGGTCTTTAAAATAGAGGACCAGTAGTTGAAATGGGGGTTTCATCTCTCCCCATGTATGCTTGCCTCAGAGGGTATTCCATCCAAGGCTTCTTCCATGCAAAGTGCTTGGGGGTGGTAACGATGGGTGTGCCTTCCCTACCCCCCACCCCTCTCTCCGGAATAATTGGGGGTAGTTGGTACACCCCCAGACCGTGGAAGCAACGTCTACCGGCATCTACTGGTGGGTACGGAAAACCTGGTAAGTAAATCGCTGCTCCTGCACTGTCCTGATGGATAGTGAAGGCAGTAATGATCGCATTGGACAGCAACGGTGACCTCGAATGCAACAGAGGTACTCCGCGAGCACACAACGTCCGAGCGATTGCAACATCCTTGGCACACATTAGGTCCATTTCAATGGAGAACATCTTGAGAGCGGCCTTTTGGAGTAATGAATCGACCTTCTCCTGCTTCTATCTACGGGATATGATACGGGATGTGAATGGCCTTGCCAGGCTGCCAGTAGTAGCGGCCCAGCAAGATCTCCACTGAAAATCATTAACGACATGACCAGGGCAACGGACATACAATTTAAGGACATTTTCGCAAGAAAATAAGTTAATAGGGGGCCTTGACCGTTGTACCCACCTAAGCCAACTGGGGTTTACTCCCCAGCCCCGTTAGGTGAAAGACTGCAAGGAAGACCCACACTTCCAGGGGATAAAGCATCGAACTAGCCGAACATAATGAGTTTGAAATGCTTTTTCTCTTTAGTCTTTATGGTAGTCGCAAGGGGTTTAATAGTCTACACTCATCTATCTGGCCTCCCTCCTCCATAGGAGAGTCAAAGTCATCTGAGTGTGTTTTAGAAATAAGTATCGAAATAGAAAAGTGAAAATTATTTCTGATAATTTTCTATTTTGATGAAATACTTACGATAAAACACACACCCGCCCACCTTCACCACAGGCTGTACGGAATTGGAACGAAAAAGGGTGATGTTTTACGCCCATGCAACACTTGACAGGTCAACACATGACAGGTCAACACATGACAGGTCAACACGTGACAGGTCATCATGTGGTAAACTGTTGTGACATGTACTGGCTTAACAGGGCTCTCTACTAACAGTGCAAGTTGCGTTAGGGCGATTGCACCATAATACGTAATCTTGCAAGTCAAAATTTAGTTTTCCATACAATGCAGGTAAACGTAAGTTTGAATAAATGGCTATATCTGGGGGAATTGCGGGACTATTCGAGTGTGTTTTATCATAAGTATCTCATAGAAATAGAAAATAAGGAGAAATAATTGTCTCCTATGTATAGGTAAAGTTGGAAGGGGTGTCATTCTTCTTTTTTTCTTCTTTTGAAGCTCATCATAATTTTTTTTAATATTCGTAGAAACATACAATTTTGAAATAACCAATTACGTGTTTTGGAAATGAAGTATTAAAACCAATTAATAAATGTATACTGCAAAGGATTGAAAATAATTAGAGTAGGTGCATGTTCATACTATCCACATTAACATGTCTCTACTGAAAGTGTTTCACCAGATGATGGTCATGCTATACAATTCAGATGCAGGATTGATGATACATGTATTTCCTGTTGAGAAAAGGAAAAGCAAACAGATGCAGTACTTAATATTCTGATGTTCTGGTCTAACAGGTCTAAATATAGTTAGAATTGGCCTATCCTCTTTCTCCTGAGAAAGTCAGGACACCATGCCCTACTGTGTATGTAGGCTAATTAATGTTCCATATTATGAAAGCAAATATGTGAAGAGGGTGTGTTGATACTCCATGAAATTCTCTGATTTATTTGCCTGAGAAATATTGTCATCCTATAGCAGGATCCTATGTAATGGTCAAGATGGATTGGTAATTCTGTCCACCAATGCAATGTAGCTGTGTGATATAAGATTCCCTCATTGGGCACCATTGTAATAGGACCATGCTGATCCTGGGATTTGAACCTGAGTTGCTGGATTGTGAGCAATGCTCTACCAACTTAACCAAAGATCTATCACTGCTGGCTGAGATCAGTAGAAGTGTCTTACATCACATGATTACATTGTCAAGTGAACTATTTCAATGTTTTAAATTGCATCATGTATGGAAATATTTACAGGTAAAAGTAATCTGCTAATTACTTGAGTTCACTATTATATTCCTATACAAGAACATTGAAAAAGTCATGTACAATCACAGAAGGGGAATAAAATATGTTGAAACAAACAGAAGGGACATTCAACCTGGTATTGGACACCACTCTGCTGCTGTTCCTGTGTGAACTGGTGGCATTGGCGTCTTCACATTTCATATTTTGTAATGATCCATACAAGTTCGCAGAGGTTGGTTAGAATATTTACAGTAGTTGTGTTTACCAGAGACACCAGTTTGGCAAAGTTCCACACAGTAAAGAGCCGTCTGGCATCTTGTGTTCACAGCCTCTCTTCCTGTATATAACATCATAGTGCACATTCAGCAGATTTGCCAGTCAGCTGAAGATCTGCTGGCTGGATGCTGGGTATAACACAGCAGACGTTTGTCTTCTATGTACGCTTTTACACCATTTAATCCAGATACACTCAGTCCTTCCCCAATTAGAATATGTTGTTGTTCCTGTGATAGGACTAATGCACTCCAGATCCTAATGCACTCAGGCCATAGGTATGTATAAGAGGATAGCCTGTACAGGCCTGTAGCCTATAATAAATGACTACTGCATTGCAATTGCATGTCCTATTCCTCTCTCTTAGGATAATTTATTCAATTACCGTAATTACCCTAATAGTTCGAAAGGGAGAAAATAATTAAATTTGTAGCCGTTCGAAATTATTAGAAAAATACGAAAATTGAAAATGACGTGTTCGTCTTCACTACTTAATCAATACATATTTAGAAGCGGACCATCTAGGTGTTTTGCGCAATACACACATTACGCAAGCACAGCCACTCCGTCCATTGATGATGGGTACTTACAACATGTGTGACATTTCCTTGGTACTAGTACTTGCAATCCTCATAACACACTGAATTCTACTGGCACAAGGTGTTATCAAAGGGGTGTCATTACTTAAGGTAGCAACTTTCTGTGTGATGTGATATCAAGGCTTCTGAAGAATTACCATTCAGTTAACCTTACCATTCTTACCTGATGTGGTACACTTTCATAGAAGGTATGGTTGTACACAAGACTAGAAGACATTCTGTTGATTATAAAGCATTTAACAAGTTTCTCAATTCTGCTGATGATAAAGCATTGAACATGCTTCTCAATTCTGCTGATGATAAAGTATTTAACAAGCTTCTCAAATGAGTCAAGGCCTGAGTTTGTCGGCAGTTTATGTGTTTTTTATTATGTCATTCTATACACATACCTTTTATTTAGTTAGCATAATGTCTTACTAATTGCTTGTCACTAATATATGATAGGTGGGAATTACACAAGGGGGGATTTTATGTGATTATTTCAGATCTAGCTGATATATGTAACTGTTATTGTGTCTTATGTTAATAGAAGATGAGTCCATAATAGGTAGAAGGCATGCAATCAACCTTGACCTATAATGTTGTTTTAAAATGTGTAACAAATGTTTTCATGTTCGAATTATTAGTATAATTACGGTACTAACATTTCATAAATATTCTCAAAATCTGCTTGTTTTCATGCAATAGGATTTTTTTTGGAAAACAGGAAGTACTGTGACTGGCAGCTAATAACAACACTGCACATGCACGGCAAAACATCTCTGCAAATGGGAATTTACCAAATATTCTTTCTAGAGTTACAGCAGTAATTGGTGCAAGCTTTAGGCATATTAGATTGGGTGCTACCGGTTGGCTACCGTTGTAGCACATTATACACCTTAAACTAGTATTAATTTGGCAACATTAATGACAAGTGTGATCAGAGGTCCAGTACTCGAGACGGATAATCTGAATCTACACACAATATTCTTTGGCATGTAAAGTATGTGTCCATCTAAAATACAAAAACTGACTAATGCAAATGGGCAAATTGACATTTGTTTATTGCTTAAAGTTGAGTTTCAAGAGGAGTCCAACAACTCAACTGTTGATTTGTGTATGTCGATCACGCATGATTATCATTGCTATGCTTACCTTGGTGCATCAGCGATGTCCAGATACTACACTAGCTTATTTTCTTCTCATGAGACACAGTGCAGTTGTGCGTTTTCGCAAGAAACATTATCTACTACGCCTATCCCAAATAAAGAAAAATAAAGCCCACATAGTTGTGGCGGCCATTATGAACCGGAAGCGAAATTTCGGGTTCAGTGAAAGAAAAATAGATCAAGTCACCGAGGAGTTACCCGTACATTTTATTCATCGTCACATAACGGGCACTTGCCACGAGAACATAATGTAACGTCATAATAGTATGTAACGAGGAGGTGAGCGGCGTTATCACCTTACTACATCTAAAATCCCTGACGCCCGGATATATGACATATATTTTTTTTAGTCATGATTATTCAGTGTTGTGGTCACATAGATTTATGTTCGAAATGCCAGTGTTGTGAAATATTAAAACATTCGTAACATTTACATAATTAAGATAAATATCCTGATTACATGTGAAGAAATATTATTATGTGGAGTTTAATCATGTCAGGGTAGGCGTATTTTAATAAAACAGAAAAAGAAAGAAAAGAAGAAAGGCTTTGAATGATCTGAAAGCATAGATTTGTAGGGAAAAGATAGTTTTATATGAAAGAAAACTGACATTTTTAGTTTTATTGGCTGGATACACATTATTTTAACATATTGGTAATATACGTGTATACGTGCTGGATCTCAATCTAATTAAAATCAGATACGAAACTGACGCTCAGATATTTGGACAGTCGCTACTTTCGGCTTCGTTTCTA
This sequence comes from Lepetodrilus schrolli, assembly GCA_032361225.1. NCBI lineage: Eukaryota > Metazoa > Mollusca > Gastropoda > Lepetellida > Lepetodrilidae > Lepetodrilus > Lepetodrilus schrolli. Next base: position 16,620 of record JAUTBT010016770.1, read on the forward strand.
AAAGAAAGTCAAAATGTTTAAGGAAGGAAACGAGATCCGAGTGTTTTTTAAATTTTTGTTCTAAAACAATTTTGTCTAAGATTTTGCACACACACACACACACACACACGCACACGCACATGCACACGCGCGCGCGCGCGCACACACACACACACACACACACACACACTCCTTGAGAAAGTTGAAACTGTATATGTAGGCCTATGTATATGTAGGCCTATTGTGACAATAAGTATTTCCAAATTAAATTATAAGTCTAGAAATGTTAATGTTTTGCGCGTATTGGTTGCTTTGAGGGGTTTGCGCTCATTCCGATATTCGCCTTCTGCGATATCCCTATAAACTCGTAATGGTATAGGACGCGATCCTTGGCAACTTGTGGATAAAAGCTGTGATTAATTTAATGCGGTTCGTTTTCATCATTCCGATTAATGGGTCGTTTTTTTTGTTCGTTTTGTTTTTGCGTTAATGTTTTACAGATACATATTACTTTCTAGATATGGATTTTGTTTTAGAAATTATTTAACAGATCACGTATTTCAACCAGCTTATTTTCGTCCTCTGCTAAGCTGAACTGCCAGGTACAGCCAGGTCACTGGGCTTGATATTTCATCTGTTTTGATAGGGATTGTTTGGCAGTGCATATATTAATTTTAATTCATTGCAACTATTTATCGTATAAATGATCAAGAAACAGTGATAAATTAGTTAATAATGTATAGATCACCCTTAAAGTATGTCATACTGTTTATTTTGATGTTTAATTAACAATAACATGTATATTTTATTTGTGTAAATCTACATATACATTTAACTTTCCTTCATTTATTACTAAGCGCAATGTAGACTATGTCTTATTTTCCTTTGTGCATCTAAGCAGGCAATACCAAATTACTGGGATAGATTGTAATTTAAATTTAAATACCAATAGAATGATATAATGCACAGGGAACAAAATGTAGACTTAGATTATGGAAACATAAACAGCTATAATTTTATTGTTTAATATAATCATTATCACCTCCAACTGGCAATAATTTATTTGTCGTCAAGAAACGCTGTACACATTTACCAGTCATATATAATCATAACTGATACGAACAGATGGTTGTGTTAACTGCGTAATAGCTTTATTCAAAATCCAGCAATATGGCGACTGCATGTTTGCTGTTCGTCTTGATATTATTTTCAACTGTATTTGGACTTTATGAAGATCAAGCTGGACAGTTTGATTGGTATTAATTTATTCAAAGCAATTAATTCTCAAGTTATTGATTACTATCAATTTCAGCCACGTGGATAAATCTCTACAACTTCATAAACGATTATTTTATTACGGCTTCAGTTTTCGTCTAATAACGTATTCTTCCCCATCGATGAATACAAGTGCTCTACCAACAGTAATAATTCGCCAACTAGTTTCCGTTTATACAAGTTGTTCCCGATACTGGCAATCGCGGACATTCATGTCTTATGTTCGTACCCTCTGATGAGAACATTAAAACATATAGTTCCATATAAGATTTTTGGCAAACATGGATGGAAAAGCCAACAGGTTGGGGAAACTCATAAACGAGGTAAAATAGATAGAACGAGCTATTATAGCTGGTAGGAGTACCAGTATTTACCACTGGTAACATCAATGTCACTTATTATTACTGAATTTTCCAAATAAATGTACCCTTTAATAAATTAATCATTAATGTTGGAAATAAAAATTTAACATAGATAATCTGGTATTACAAATCTTATACTCAATGTTATATTCAAGTTGTTGACTTTTTTCTGCTGTGATAAAAGTAAAAGCGTTGTCAGTTATTCAGTGAATCTTCGTTAATTAATGATGCCATTTCATCAACTAATGTCAGAAATGTGTAATAGTAAATAGTTATTCATAAATTACATGCAATATATCTCGGTCCAACTATCGGCAGATAGCTCGTTCTAGCTATTAGAGTATAGCCTTGCTATTCCATACAAGCTACTAATTCTGTGCATGTCTAGATAAACAAATATTCTGCTTTTCCCTATTAGTTTTTGCTTGACATTTACTTCCCTTTTACTGATAAAGAGAACAATACAGGTGATAATCATACAGGTTGACCCAAGAAGGTCATATATTAATAGTTACATGATGATTAGTGGCTATTTCTAACACAACATCATCGAGATTTGGTTTCTCAAAAAAGCATTCTCTGCATAGGCGAACTAGGTTGACAATGCCCAATCATGTCAATCAGCAGTAAATATGAATGTAAAGACTATTACAATGTTAATATTATGAAATTTAGATGTCCATAGATCACTAAGAAGTTACAATTTAATTGTTTCCGATTACCATGAAATCATATTTCAAAGGATAAAATCTGTATGTAATAGCACACCCTTTCAAAATTAGTGAAATTTTAGTGATGCTTATTCCGTACACTAACAAACATGAAGTTGGTTATCTACCGCACATGCTGCTAATTTCGTATGTCTGAATAAACGAGTATTTTGCTTTTCCCTCATTGTTTTTTGCTTGATATTTACCTCACATTTACTGGTAAAGAGAACAATAAAGGTTATAATAATCATACAGGTTGACCCGCTATGGTCATAATGTTACTATATATTTCATTTACCATCATGTGTACAGAATATAACGTCTGTGCAGAATTATCGAATTCTGGCCATCCTTACATTTCTTTATTATATTTATTAAATAAGACTATTGTCATGTTTTATTCACTATGTTATGGTAAATGAATAATCACATAATGCATAGTGCCACCCTAAAATGCTGTGGGACATTACTCGTGAGGACAAGCAATAAAATTGGCTGTAGTTGTATGGAAATGCAAGTCTCGACACTATTTATAGCTCGATTGTCATTTTCCCCAACCTGGCCAAAGGTGGAGATCACAACAATGGTGGAGATGGGGCCCCCTCTATTTGACCAATTTGATTGAGTCGCGGATAGGGTTAAGGTTAAGGTCTGCACCATTGTATAGATTTGCATCTAGGATCTACATAATCATTGTTTTTGTGATGATAACTCTTCTATTCATGGAAATATCCAGGCTGTTCCTTCTGCACCAGAAGACTGTCTGGAACATGTCTTTATGGAACACTTCAAATGGAGCGTGCGTAGAACATGTCTAGAACCTGTTCGAACTGTACCTGCTTAAAAGGTGGTGCAGGCAGAACAGAACAGACAACAAGATGGCAGCAGGAAATGCGAACATGTGTCTAAACAATATTTTATCACTCTCTGTTGGAAAGTAGTGCAGTGCAGTCTAACACAGAAGTAGTGTGTAAAGTTATGGCAATGTTGTCTATACAAATGGTGTGGGTTTTCTTTGTTATTATTTTCAGTATTGATTGATTGATTTTATGCTTTTTATGCACATCGCCAAATAAATGAATACGGGGTACTTACCGCAAAAATGGTCATCAAAATGGACTTCTTTGGTTGCAAAATTAAAGTGTAGATGTCTATGAAATACATTTTGCAACCAAGAATCTACCAACTTTAGTAATAAAAGTGATGGGGGCCGTGATATCCACCTTTGCAGAGATAATGCCCTCCTATCAGCCCTTGTTTTACTTTGTTTTGTCTTCAGGAAGCAGTCCTATATTGGCAAACCCAGCTTTATGTCCTGGGATCAGACATCACTTGGGAAGAAGATATTAGTTGCTACAGAAAAGAATGTTTTGGCATCACTACATGCAAACAATGGAAGTATTGGTATGTCTATGTTAACATGCTTGAATTGTGTATGTATTCAAACATAATCTTCATTTGTAGAAAATACAAAGAAATGATGATACTACACCATGAACAGTGATGACATTTTATCCATAAATGGTTCTTTTCCAAATGGCTTTTTACAAGAGACACATGTTATTTAATTCACATCTGATTTGTAAATGACTTTCTGATGATGCTATTTCTCCAAACTTGGCTGATCAAAATATAAGATTAGTGAATTATCATGACAAATTAATCGGTATTTATCATGTTTATGGACTATATTTATAAGTAATTGTCTCCCCTTGGTTTCAGCATGGCGCCGAGTGTTTGAGGAGGAGGATCGTGGCAGATTGGACCAAGTTCTACATAAAGGAAATGGTGATTGCTTTCTTATCTTTATTATCGTAGACCTTTTCCTTAGATTGTTGTGTCACATCGTCATATCAGACATCAAGATAATGATCCAGCCAATGGGGCCAAGAATTACAAGGCTCTATGTTAACATTTTGAGGCACCTGTCCCTGTGTCCTGTCGGACATGAAACTACTTGCCCTGCAGGTTATGGGCTTGTTAATCTGCGCTATTTCACATGTCCGCCTGTGGATAATACCTGACCCGGGCAGGCGGACAATCCTTACTGTCGAGCCCTGCATTGATGTTGCAGAAGTTACGTTTCTGAGATCTCATGTGTTAGTTATAAATGAACACAATTGGAAATAAATAAATATACAGTGAATCCAACAATCTGATTGGTCAACGTGATCCCAAAACATTGCGCTCATACTTCAATGAAAGATTTTTTTTCAGGCCACTATCACAAAATATCTACTTTTATAGTGACTAACTTGCACTAGAAAAATCAAGGTAACAAAGGCACAAAGTTCAGCACAAACAGAACACAAATCTAGTCAATAACTGTGACATAGCTCTACTGTGACATAGCTCTACTGTGACATAGCTCTACTGTGACACAAATGACAGGTGACTGGTCAGGATAAATCATCGATCGTTTGTTGAAAATATTAACACTCAATTTAGTGACCTTATTCGACCATTAAATCCATTAAATATCCACCAATTTGTTGAGTAAATTATTTATAAGGATTGACTGTAATATTTTTTACGTTCAATGTGCAAACTGTGCAAAAATATTTTGCAGGAAATCTGTACACTTATCATAGCACATCAAATGCAGAGAGAAGCATCAAGGCCCCAACTTCAGCACAAAGCCCCACATCCACCGGACTCCAGAAAGAGTGTTCTGTTCCCCAGAGATAGTTTTCTTAATCTTCCTTTTACCTTTCAGCGTTGATAAGTTTATCTGGAGGTGGCAAGCTAGTCCGAGGGTGGCATCCTGCATCTGGCGCCATGCTGTGGGAGAGTGTTCTGAAGACAGAGCCAGACATGAGGTAAGCCAGAGCCAGATATGAGGTAAGCCAGAGCCAGACATGAGGTAAGTCGGAGCCAGACCTAGTCAGATTACGAGGTAAAGAGTGTACATTGTGCAAGTTATTAACTCACCTTGTATGATCTACTGATTATTAATATGCATTGACTTTGATTGTCTCTATACAATAGAGTACCGTAAACCAGGAATTTTTCTAGATTGGCAAATTTAGAGGTTAAAGGACTAAAGTGGTTTCGGGGATTGCTATTTTCAAGGATGCCTAGCTAGCATTTACATAAAATATTTGGTAGATATTGTCTAACGGTAGTGGTTATTATATATCTACCTCCTGATCGTTGCATGCTGGGGACATGTGATCAGCGTAAATCCATTGCGAGTATCCATACAAGTTACAACGATGTGATAATTGCTATC
>JAUTBT010016781.1:0-22173 GCA_032361225.1 Lepetodrilus schrolli
GGCAATGCAGTTATCATCCTTGGTCTTGTCAGTACCAGCCGATGCTCACAGGTTTACTGCAACATTCAGCGCTACAGCTGTTGCGGGTTTCCTCCTGCCCTTAACTAATAAGTCGTGATATAAGTGAAAGAATCCCACACCCACCCCAAAAAAGAGGGTTTTCATACCAACTGAAAATGCTTCCCCAGTAAACATTTTTGTATGTCAGAAATTAAAGTCATCCAATGGTCAGCACTATCCAATGGACAGAAGCTGGCTCCGTGGCGTACTGGTTAGAGCGTCGGCCCGGAGTGCGGAAGGTCGCAGGTTCCATCCCCTATCGCGTCATACCAATAGATATTAATAGATGGTACTTGTTGCTCCCCTGCTTGGTGCTCAGCATTAAAGGGGTAAAGCAAGGACTGGTCGGCTCAGAGTCAGTATGCTGTGTCTGAGTCGGGTATCCATGTTCAATCTGTGGCATGTGATATTCCAAGTGTGCTAGCACTATAAAAACTGGTGGAAATCCAGACTAGTACAAGCAGTACATGTGCATGCAAGCCATGATGTGAGTGAAAATATCTTGAAAGTGGCTTTAAACCCCAAATCGACAAACCAACCAATGGACAAAACAATTGGCATCAAAATCTTGAAAATGACTATAAACTTCAAATCAACCAACCAACCAATGGACAGAATAGTTGGCATCCAATGGACAGTGGTCAGCTTCAGCTTGTATCTGGGTCATCAAGCTCATAGCAACAGCAAACCTGACTGTTCTAATCAAATTCAAGCTGTACCTATTCTCTACTAGAGAGGCTGTGATGCTTCCACCAGAGTGGCAATATCACCATTGAACTGATCATTTAGCCTTATGCTGTCACTGCTTGTCTTGATTCCAGTCTCACAGAGGATCATAGCTGAGCTTCTTGTCCAATACATTTGATGGCAATGTTTGCAAATGTTCCTTTTCAAAAAAAATTAGGGTTTAGAGCCACTTTCAACCATTCTGTCTGATTGTAAATTTATCCTGTATTGCACTCTGTTTATATACATTAAAAATGTTATCGATTAAATGTAATAGAAGAATTTTATTCTTTTGATTGTCTTGACCTATGACGTCCTTGTTGAGAAAGTTCAGCCCACAAGTATTTCATCAAACCAGTATTAAAACATCTTGTTTTTATGTCGTTCAACTTCAAAATCATATGAATTTACTTTTTACCTTAACATAATTAGATGTACATTTATCAAAAAGTTTTATGTTATTTTATACAAATATATACGTGTGTATAAGATAATTTGTTATTGTCATTGAATCCAATTGCAAAAACATCCTGCTTACTGAGGCAATTATTGCAGTCTGCTTGCATCCTTCTTGAGAGTTGGCCATCTGGAAGAAGAGGTTATATATCTCAAACAGACAGCTACTACCTGACTTAACTGAAACAGATATTTTCTAGACAGACCTTAATAATAAATATTAATAATAATGTATGTATTTATATTGCACCATATCCACATATATATTGTGCTCATAGCGCTACATTATTACCCCGGTCAATGGATCTGTGTACATCAATTTCCTTCTCAACTCCCTGGGGAGTCTACAACCCAAGCTGCCGTTCAAGGTGCTACATGGTTATCATTCACATGTCCATCTCATCCTTCCGGGTACCCATTCTAGGCTGTGTGAACAGAGGCATTATCGAACTAAGCCACTTGCCTACGGTGACACCACAAGTTTTTCAGCCTGTGATCCTAGATACGATCAGGTTCTCGGTCACCCATCCACGAACTAGCCGAGCTCGAACGTGCTTCACTTTAACCTGAGCAGGACCATCTGCCACCAGACCTTCCAATTCACTAACTGATTCTTTTACTTCTGGTTCCTGTTCCAGAAAAATCATAGTGCTATCATTTGTAATATTATGCATTTTTTAATTGGTGTTTAGAGCTGCTTTCAAGATTCTTTCACTCATATCATGGTTTCTCAGTTTAGGGCAGAAGGAAACCTGCAACATCCTTAGTGCTGAATATTGCAGTAAACCTGTGAGCACCGGCTGGTACTGACAAGACCAAGGATGATAACTGCATTGCTGCTCTACAGACAGGCATTCCTATCAATATCGTGTCAGAAAGGTAACTTTCGTGAACATTGATGCCGGGTTCCCGGGGCTGGATTTGAACCTGGAACTTATGGCTCTGGAGTTCAACATTCTACCACTGCACTACCACCTGCCTCCCCCGTAATATTATCCATGTAAGAATTACTACTCTGATAGTGCTGTCATCAGTCTGTGGAACAGGACACCCTTTCATGAAGATCTTTATCCACTAAGAGGCCATGGTTTTCTCATGATGATCAGCAAACAAGATACATGTAGATACAAAAGTGCTATGGTCTACTAGTTTATACAAGAACTTGTTCGGGTATGAACTTGTGCTTAAGCTCAACTCAAGGTTTTGTTCACAAATCCCCATATAATATTTGAGCTTGAACATGAAATCATATTCAAAAAGTTTCGTAATCTTGGAGTAAGATAGCCCAGGACCCAGATAGCCAAGGGCAATGTTAAGAAATTGTCCTTCATGAAGAATATAAACACCCTCCTCCTGAGATGGTTCCAGATATAGATATGTCAATGGTCTGACCACTGTCATAGCACACCAGACCACTGTCATGGCACCCCAGAGCACTGTCATGGCACACCGGACCACTGTGATGGTACCCCAGACCACTGTCATGGTACCCCAGACCACTGTCATGGTACCCCAAACCACTGTGATGGTACCCCAGACCAATGTCATGGCACACCAGGTGCACAGATGTACTTCAGTATGTGGGGTCAGTCCGTCCAATGATTGGCTATAATGATCCACACTAATTGGAGACTATTGTCAGTGTTGAAGGATGGCATTGCTACATGTTCAGCCCAGTCAGTTACAGCTGTAGGTGAATGGCTTGCTTGAAGTAATGAGACATCAGAAAAGAGCGGTTCTGTTCAAGATTCTATGAACTTTTCTGAATTTTTAATGTGTGCTAGTACAAGAAGGTTGAATAAGTAATATAATATAAACATCTACAATTACAATTTAAGCCCCAATATCTTTTAAAGTACATGTATATGAACGTATTTCTAATTACCAACCTGGTTTGAATATTAATCATATATTAGTTGGGCAGTTTATGTTCTAACTTATTTAGATTTTATTGGTTAATTGCCAAATTCATATTGTAATATACCGTAAATGTTTACATTTTGGACAAAATTTGACCTCGAAGCCATTCCAGCAGCGGATAGCCTCATCTAGGTTAGAGCTATAGTGGCTTGAAGGTTACTGGTTTCAAAATAACTTTTTTCTGACAGTTTGTAATTATAGAATACATACATTTATGCTGTGTGCCCTTCTAGTCATCTAATGGTGATGCTAGAGACTCTCCAATTTCAATTTGGAGACAATGGGAGAGCTATTAACATTGACAACAACTGAGATTGGTATTTATATTATTTGAGATTGGTAGTGGCAAATTTTGAAATTGTCATAAATTAATGTTGGTTTTGTTTTAACAATTTGAACTTTTTTTTTGTGGTGAATTTTCATTAAATGGTATTTGCAATTGGTATTCCAGTATTGCTGCTTTTGAGATTGTCATTAAATGTTAAATGGGATTGGTATTACAGTGTAGCTGCTTTTGAGATTGTCATTAAATGGTATTTGGGATTGGTATTCACTACTTGTACTTTTGAGATTGTCACTGAAAACATTCAAAATTGTCATTAGTGAAATTTGATATTGATATTTATTATGATGTATAATGATATTGGTGTAATTTGAAATTACCATTTGCCACATTTGAGATATGTCTAATACATAGATTTGTGCACTGGAAATGTATATCAAATTAACCTTTTGAGATATCATCAAGTATGCCATTAAGGAAAATATATCCCAGATTAAAGTAATCTTCACAGTTCCAATATTTGCTTATATAGAACTGTATCGCCAGTTAACTCTGAAACTGTTGTTGTATAGGCAGTCTCCATGGACAAATCCCATTCAGTAACATCTACTGAGTCTAGAAATGTGAGAATTATTTTCTGTATGTAAACATCACATGCTTTCAAATGACCAAGGTGAGGGCCATTTTAGCTTGATAATCTTTTTTCCTTAGAAAATGACACAAACATCTGCTGGAAGCCATTAGCATTTCAATTATCTTCACCCACATTTGGAAATGAAATCGTGGTAAAACAAATTTGATATTGATTGAATATGCAGCAGCAGTAGAACTTTCGACCAAACTTCTACAGATGACTGCTGATAGATGGACTTTCACAGATTCTACGGAGATTATTGGATTACTTTCAGTTTAACATCTCTCATCCTGTAGAAGCCAAATTTAACATTCATGGACCATTCACCTTTACTGTGAAAACAAATGGTCAAAATTTTGTAAAATTTATTTAAATTTGAAAACAAATATTTAAAGTTTCTCTCAGTGGATCTGAACTAATGAACTGAGCTTGTTTTTGTTAAAAAATGAAGCTGTAGTGTGGTTCCAATTTGGCCTGGAAGTCTGCCGGAACTTGGCCTGAAAATCTGCCAGAACTTGGCCTGGAAATGTGCCAGAACTTGGCCTGGAAATTTGCTGGAACTTGGCCTGGAAATCTGCCAGAACTTGGCCTGGAAATTTGCTGGAACTTGACCTGGAAGTCTGCCCAAATTTGGCCTGGAAGTCTGCCAAAACGTGGCCTGGAAATTTGCTGGAACTTGGCCTGGAAGTCTGCCAGAACTTTGCCTGGAAATTTGCCAGAACTTGGCCTGGAAGTCTGCCGGAACTTCGCCTGGAAGTCTGCCGGAACTTCGCCTGGACATCTGCCAGAACTTGGCCTGGACATCTGCCGGAACATTGCCTCGGGCCTGGAAGTCTGCCAGAACATGGCCTGGAAGTCTGCCGGAATGGACCCAGTCATGATGGAAATCACCTCCCCATGAAATAATAATGATGTAATAATCTTATCCATGTTCCAGTAAGCATAGGTCAGTCAAATGTAACTCGTTCATTTTCTGCATGAATGGCTGCCCCAACCTTTATGGATCGCCTTCGTTTCTGCTTCAGATGCTCCGTGTGTGTTACACAGGACTTTGTATCAGTGAACATTGAATGTAAACACGCTGTGGTCATCTTTGGCATGCAATTCTGACATTTAATGTGAAAATTGAAGACGTTTGATCATTTTGAGTTAATACCTGTTCATGGATCATTGCGAGATCATTGCGTTTAGAATGTCAAGACGAGCTATCACAATACAGCGTAGTATTAGGAGGGTGAAACAGTGAATTAAGATAACCATGATAACATGAATTAGAAAAACTAAATTATCATTTGCTTTTTAACGGGTCGATATTGGAGATGGAGTGAAATAATTTAGATAGTTGCGATGAAATGAGCAATGAATTTTCTACTGACTGATGCACTGATTCATTTTATTACTTTTTGGTTCATTTATTTTGAACTGATTTTTCTGGATTAAATTTAATTATACATATATTATAGCTGATAGTCTTGACGTTACATAATAATTACAATGAGAAACGTGTACTGGTATGGAACTTCACTATATGAAGAAATATTATTCCCGATTTCATTAGGTCATACTGTATTACATAGCTCTTCTCCCTGAGAAGTATTTATCATAACAAATATATACCGGAATTCGGATGAAGTTGGAAAATAATTACTGCTTTATCCTTCATTAGGCAGTGATGCAACACTCATAGAACATACACAAATACTCCTAGTGAAGGCACTGATGCACTAAATGTCATATACAAGATGCCCTTTAACCCCCTCCATGCTGAAGGCAACAAGAGATGCCTTAAAGAGCAGTGTCTGTGCCTAATGCATCGGGGAGAGGGTTAAGAAGATGGATGTTCCTGTTTATCGTTAGGGTATTGTCTGAGATATAGATGTAGCAATGTTGAAATAGATGCAGGGTATATATTGATTGATATACACTAGTACTTTACATATTTCCTATTTAAACAAGGAAGTTTAATATCTTTATGTTTTGAACAATAGAGCGTTAAGCCAAACTAGATAAAATATTACCAGCTAGCTTCAATTCCAAATGAAATCAGTGAAACTAAATTGACTCATAATTTATGACAAAGACTAATTTTGATCTTTAAAGGCATGCAGTCATGGATTTGTTTACATATTTCATGGTCAAACATATTTTTACATGGAAAGTATGTACATTTGATGTGTCCACACAAGTATATTGGATAACCAGCTACATTTTCTGCATATCCACTGGTTATAAATATTTCATATTTTAGTATTTTTTAATATGTATAGTGTATGTAGTTTTATTGTTACCAGTGGTCATGAAAGGTTTTTACTGTGTTCAGTTATTAGAGTTATTTCCCTTAGTATATTAGACTAAAATTGAGATATTACAGTACATTATCAACTGATTATTCAGGTTTTACTAGAAATGTAAACTGCAATGGAATTTTATCTATCCTACAGCAGTGAAAAGATATTTGGAGGTACAAAAGCGATTATTTGTATGCTAAGTGCATGTACTTTGCATTTTTAGCTTCAATTCGGTCGAAAACGACAACTTTATCTGTGATTGTATGTCTTTAAAGATGTAAAATTTGAAAGGACCAGGAAGCATTGTCATATTAGCTACATTGACATTGTGTGTTTGTACATGTTGTACATTTGTGACTTTATTGTGGTTAATTTGTAATACCATTTCAGATCTCGGGCAATATTTGGTGAATTCTCAACTAAACTGTGACTTTGTCTTCTGACTGCAATCAAAATATAAATATGGATTTTGTGACACCAACCCGCCCCCACCCCTATAATACACTTTAATATCCTTTGTATATGTGCTTAAAATGTGAGCTTAAGCTAAAGAATTAGCGTTGTTAGATGAATACAATTGCAATTTTAGAGCATAAATATGTCTCAACTTGAAAAAGGGTTAGGCGGGTGGTAGCGCAATGGTAGAACATTGGACTTCGGAAGCAAAGGTTCCAGGTTCAAATCCCACCCCGGGAGCCCGGCAACAAAGTTCCCTTTCTGACGCGATATTGATAGGATGCAATGTCTGTAGAGTAGCAATGCAGTTGTCATCCTAGGTCTTGTCAGTACCAGCCAATGCTCAGCGCTATGGATGTTGCTGGTTTCCTCCTGCCCTAAACTGACAAGTCGTGATATAAGTGAAATGATCTTGGAGTTGTGTGTATTGATATTTCCAGATCTTTTCTTAAGCCTTCTGTTTATATTAAGTGCAAAGTTTAAGCTTTTTGAAGATTAGACTTCCTTGTCTAGGCCCCCCCCCCCCCCTCCAGATTAAGCATAGCATTGCTTTTATAAACTAAGAACTGTGTATCTCAAACTTTAAGTCATATTTAACCATTACCAAAGACACTGTAATTGTGAAAATAAGTGAAATGTACTTTGTAAGTTTTCTATTTAAAGTACATTTCACCCATATTAGATGTAACATTAGTTTGTTTTCCACCTGAACATGCACACATAACGTTTAACCCTTTTCCTGCTGGATTAGAGACATGCACTGCTCTTTTTGGCATCTCTAGTTGCCATCAGCATGGGAAGGGTTAATTCAAGTTGAAATTAAGCAATCAGGCAACCTAGATGCATAAGGTTTGAGGTGATATTATATATCATGTCTCCACTGTATAAAATAATAACATTATTATCATATTAAAGGAGATGGTTGAAATATTATTAGATGTTTGTTGACATTATATTCAGATCCTAGGTAGGATAGCAAATCTATATGACCCTTACAGGAGATATTGATGTCGTTGTAGCTTTAAATATTAGACCGAGACAAATGATGAGACAAATGATAATTGATTGACAGATTATGCTAATGGATTCCCAGTATTGTGTCACCTAGAACTAAGGAATATTTTCATTAATTAAATGTCTTAGAGTATAATTATGTCAATTATGGCATCCATTAAAATGTTCAATTATTATCAACATGCATGTGTCCTTACGTCCACTAGATGTTAAAAAGGAGACAACTATTTTATGATTGAAAGTTGTGTTTATAAACCAAGATCTGGGACATCTCTTTCTACACATAATTCACATAGTTCTTAGTTCATACTTCAAAAGCTCCAAGGCTGGGATTAATCAGATACGGGATGTTGTTGTCCAATAACCCATCCCTCAGATCTCGACCAATGCAGTGCAGTCAGTTTTTTACTATATATCATCTGGAGGAAGTTCGCCACATGAAAAAGCATTGGCAATGAAAGTAGGTTCCTTAATTGGACTAATTGTACTGCAAGACGTTTTGTCAATGAAAATATCTGAGGTAGTATCTCATGGTACCATGAAGATTTGGGGTTATAATTTGAAATTGTCCATGATGTTCGAAGATGCTGTTATTTCTTGATGATGACATACAAATGTGGCTATTTATTTTTCTGCCGGCTCCATGACGTACTGGTTAGAGCTTCGGCCCAGAGTGCAGAAGGTCGCAGGTTCGCATACCAAAAGACATTAAATGATGGTACTTGTTCCCCTGCTTGGCGCTCAGCATTATAGGGGTAAAGCAAAGACTGATCGGCTCGGAATCAGTATACTGTGTCTGAGTGGGGTATCCATATTCTATCTGCGGCATAATATTCCAAGTGAGCTAGCACTATAAAAACTGGTGGAAATCCAGACTAGTACCAGCAGTACATATGCATGCAAGCCATGATGTAAGTGAAAACATTCATGAAAGTGGCTTTAAACCCCAAATCAACCAACCAACCAATTTATTTTTCCTATGTAAATGTTTCGACATGAAGTTTGGACATTTCCTTTCATATTTAATATGTTTAAAAATTCAGGATTGTTTTCCCCACATTTGATGCTTACACACAAGCAGGGCTCTTTAATCTTTAAAATGTTTGTGAAGCCTACTTTTGAAATAAAATGGTCTGTATGAAGTCCCTATTATCTGCTTTTATTAGCAGACTAGTATGTTTGCACATGAAGACTAACACAGAAGATCATGCAGATGATTAATTCACATCAATGTACTGTAAATCCTTGAATAGAAGCCCAGGCTTCTATTCAGCCCAGGCTTCTATTCAGGAGGGTAGGCTTCTATTTATTTCAAACAAAATTTATCAACAAGTTTTAAAAAAAACTTTATTCCACAACAAGCAAACTTTCTTTCCCCCCCATAAAGCTTTAATGTTAAAGACATGTTCATGAAATCAGAGATTTTATCATAAGATGTACCTCGATGTTTACATATTCTTCCTTCTAATGATATACAGTGGACCATGCTGAGAAATTGTAATTTACAATATCTATTCTGATTTAATTATCCACATCTGAAAATAGCAACCAGAATTATGAGAATGCAGCATGTTTTATGGATGCCATTACATTCTAGATAATGAAAATTTCACAAAGTCTTGAACAATCTATTTGTCATTATAGATTCACAATGCATTTATATGTAATTTACATGTTGTAACCTTTTTGATAATTATGTAATGGAAAAAAAAAAGAGATTACAATTATTTTATGTCCCATCAAAAATGTTATATTTTAGTATGCAATGACATTACCTATTTAAGCTTTTGCGCCATTCTGATTCAAACGATAGGACTGAAAATCAATGCCCCACTTTGAAATGAATGACAGACTAAATTAAGTATAGATATCAGTTTTGTTGAAAATCACTAATATTCTATCTGATTAAAATCAGGAGATTTGAAATTGATAATTCCCAGTATCAAACAATTGAACCGATAGAATGCATTATTTAATCTTCCTGCTCCCTGTTGTACAAAACCACGTAGCTCTAAGGTAGGTAACAGTAACTTCAATCTTAACCATTTTCTAAACAATGGGTACTATTATAGATAAGTTTACTGTAAAACGGTTATATTTAGCGGCTCGCAATTTTCAAGATTTTGTAATATTTAAGTAAAAAAAAACATTCACGATTTGTAGAATTCACGTCCAATTTTTTAATATTTAAATTTTTATTTTTAACGTCATTTAACGAGTTTACAAACCTCAGTTCCTACTCACAGTGGTAGATTCCCGGTTTTTACTCGAAACGGAAGTGACATCATAATGTTACACGTGCCATTTCAATGCATTTCCGACTTTACAGCTACAGTTGACCATGATCAGCCGATGATTAAATGACCCCACTGTCAAGGTGTTGTTACATAACTACAATCCAATCAAACTGAACAAGGTATTATCATCTAATTAACGGCCTAGATGCTCAGTTGGCCTTCAGCCTGAACGTGTTTTGATAACTATCAACGAGTCTCGACCTAGGCAGAGGAGTGGGTCCTCATTCTATAATATGGTCAACTGGTATATTATTCGCATGTTTCTTTAATTCATGATCAAATACATATAGTGAATTTCGTGAAAATTAGAGACGCGCGAATAATACCCGTTTTACAGTACTTTAGAGTTACGCTGAATTCTTCAGCAGTGTCCTGCTGTATTAATCATAATTGATGCATTAGATACAGGCATGATAGGGTATCCTTGGTCGCCTCCAACAGGAAGAAGGTTAATATATTGTTATTTTTTACTGCCAGCTACAGTTGTTGAGATGAACACCTTGTAGCAGCAGAAACGTTTTACTACAGCAGTACATGTCTCACTGTAGCAGAACATGTCTCACCGTGGCAGAACATGTCTAACTGCTCTAATATGTCTCACTGTAGCAGAACATGTCTCACTGTAGCAGAACATGTCTCACCGTAGCAGAACATGTCTTACTGCAGCAGAACATATTTCGTGTATCAGAACTCCTGTAGCACAACATGTCTGGCTGCAGCAGAACATGGTTCCTGGGTCAGAACTCCTGTAGCACAACATGTCTGGCTGCAGCAGAACATGTCTAATTGCAACAGAACATATCTCACTACAGCAGATCATATCTCATTGCAGCAGAACATCTCCTGTATCAGAACTCCTTCAGCAGAACATGTTTTACAGCAGCTGAACATGTCTCACTGCAACAGAACATGTCTCACTGCAACAGAACATGTCTCACTGCAACAGAACTTGTCTCACTGCAACAGAACATGTCTCACTGCAACAGAACATGTCTCACTGCAACAGAACATGTCTCACTGCAACAGAACTTGCTACAATACAGATTGTCCATCTCCATCAGTGTGACTGTAAATGTCCACGCTGATATTGACCGGTGCTGATTGATGAGACGCCATGAATCAGATAGACTCCCCATTCCCACCACACACACCTCCCCCCCCACACACCTCACCCCACACACCTCCCCCCACACACACCTCCCCCCACACACACCTCCCCCACACACCTCTCCGTAAGAATCATTCCCTCTCTCTGGTGTATCCTTAACTGTACCGGAAATTTCGTAGCCAGATAACTCTTGAAAAAGAGCCAGAGATTGGCTTCTGGTTTTGCTAGGCTGGCTCAGTGACATATGGAACATGGAAAAGAAAGTTTGTGTTTGGAAGTGTTTGTTTTATTTGATAATGGTTCACACTACTAATGTATGATGCTTGACTAAAAAGTCAGGTGTAGGTTGAACATTTTATTTTCAAAATGCTTGTTTATATATCAAACATGTACTAATCAAGAACTGAAAGTAGCCATAAAAAAATGTCCCAGAATTAGTGTAGATTAATACAGATGAGAGAGATCATGAGACAGCAATATCAGGCTTACCAAAGGTATACTAACCTCGGGAGGAAGGTAGTGCTACCATTCGTAACTGACATACATTAGCATGGAATTACGACTCGTATATCACTACATATGGCTGTTCTATAACTCGGATATCTCTATATATGGCTGTTATGTGAAACGGGGTCCAGATACATAAAATCTAGAAATCCTACAGAGGTATAGTCGCTGAATATGCAAATTCTGCATCATTTACCAGAGATCTCGCTTCACAACACATAGAATTTGCATCATCATACATACTTCACAATGGACCAACATTGAGAATGGCACTTGAACTGCATAAGAACAGGATGTGGTGCCCCATCCCTGTGGTTGATTGACAGGTGTGTTTATTGACAGGATGTGTCCAACTTTGGGAGCACTGGCATTCTGAGATGAGGACAGGAATTATATATTCAGTCTATTGATCGCAACTGAAACAGGAAACCTGCCTGGATAGAACACTGGATTGTACCAGTGCTGGCATTTATCACATTCAACAGCATTAAAGTAGAAATTGACAGTGATAAATAAACACCCCACCCTGTAACAGAGCTGGGAAATTGATACCTGAAGACGAGAATGACATAACACAGAGGCCTCTGGCATACAGATCAAGACTTTGATGAAACATACCAGCGAATACAGCATTCACAGTAATGGCCCTCCGACTGTTTACAAATCACGTGTTCGTTAGTGTGAATTGTCAGCAATGATACAGCCTCAAACTGACCAGCTGCCAGCCATGTGATAACATTGATCTCGCTCTCTAGGCACCACTGAAGTAACGATGGACACTGGGCGAGTGGAACGCACCATCTGGGCTCTAGTCAATAACGGTGCTGGAGTATAAGCTGGAGTATAACCACGGCGTCACTCTCACCGCTGTGGCAGTTGAGTTAAACACCTGTAGAGGCAGCTAGCACTAACGATATCGGCGGTATCAGGATTGCGAGAGGCCAGGAATCTTCTCAGCTGGGTATTCTCCCACTATCTCTGTGTCTTCAGGACCATCATGCCGCCACAGTCATCTAAGGAAGCCTGGTGTTAATGACAATGTGATACTGGCCGGAGTCTCTCATTACAAAGTGAACATTTTACTGGCAGATTCTCCTTTCTGGAATCTGTTTGATGGATATTTTACAAGGATTAACATTTCTGTACCTCGATGAGAATGAAACCGTAGTGGTTGTGGTGTCATTTAACTGGCGTTGGAGTACGTTCTGTGGAGATGTGCCATGTGTTAGGCTAGTTTGATTGCCTTGTCCTTGGCAGGAGAACACGCGATTGTGGATGAATGTCGCAGCTAGATACCGCTGAGATATCCATCGCGAGTCTAAACTAAGGGATATCTTTCCTGCTTACATCTGATAATATCGTAAGTCATGTTCTTTTTCATTTGATTTGTTTTCTTTGGGTGTCTCTTTTTGTTAAGTAGTAAATATGGATGGGGAAGAGTTGTTTTAAGACTGTATATGGCACAAACAAGAAATATCACCTTCAATAATCTGATAACATTAAAAAAAATATGTTTCCTGATGACAGTCATACATATACAGTGAACCCCCCCCGACATCATTCCATCGCGGATTTCGGTTAAACCGCTCGGTCAACCATGGACCCTATTTTTTACTCTAACGTACTTGCTGACATGCGTGGTAACCAATAAAAATACTGTTATGACGTGACTGTTATGTATGACGTGACTGTTATGACGTGACTGTTATGACGGCGATCTCTGCAGACATGCGCTATGAATGACTGTAACTCTTGGCCCTGTTTATGGCCGGGTAGTGATACTTCTTTATGATCTTTCATTATATGCAATAACGATGGGGGTACTTTGTGGACCCATAAAGTAGCGGTATACCCAGGGTTGCCTGTACTTAACTGTCTATTGAAAATGTCAACAGATGACCACATACATTTTATATCAACGCCAAAATGACATCTTGAGGCTTGGCTAAAACAGACATCTTGAGGCTTGGCTAAAACAAACATCTTCTGGATCAGTAGACTATCCATAGTCTCAGAAGGTGAAAGTAAATAGTTTAAATATAAATAATATTGATTGGTATTATATTTATATGAACGGAGCTGCTGAAATTCTTTATCCTCTGATTCTCCAGTAAATCTAGACTTGCTTACTAGTATCACATAAAGGGTGATATTTTGAATAGGCGTATTTGGGTGAGAACAAGGTGCGATACAGACTATTGGATCAGTATCATTGATTAATCTGTACCTGTTTGTCCAAGGGTCTCACTGCAACACTGTATTCCAAGTTGTTATCATCCCACTAATCAGGCTTGTGTCTAATACACTGGAAAGAAGTGCTAAAAAGATCCATTGATTCAGGTGGTCACTCGGATATAGCAGGTGATTGACCTATTTATGAGACATTCTCACTATGGCATTGTATGAAAGTTAATCAAAGTAAGATGTCATGCATTTTACTTTTCTTAATTGCATTGTAAAAGGTGATGGACGATGTATATATTAAAAATTATAGTAAACAATTTAAAGTTTTTATATTTAAAAGTCTGACATTCCTGATGTGGACTGCACATTATCAATTATATCATTTGTATTTCCTGTCTGACATTCCTGATGTGAACTATCTGACATTCCTGATGTGAACTGTCTGACATTCCTGATGTGAACTGTACATTATCATATATCATTTGTATTTCCTGTCTGACAGTCCGTATGTGGGTTGTACATATCTCCTATATATTTCCTGTCTGACACACCTCATATGGACTGTATTTTATCGCTTATCTCCCATATATTTCTTGGATGATATTCCTGATGTGGACTGTACTTATCTCATGTATGTATATTCCCTGTCTGACATCCCTAATGTCGGCTGTACTTATCTCATGTATGTATATTCCCTGTCTGACATCCCTAATGTCGGCTGTACTTATCTCTTGTATCTTTCCTATCTGGAATTCCTCATGTGTTGGTAATGTATTGAAATCATGGAGAAAACTGTCCATGACTTTAAATGTTTAATACTGGTGAGTTGGCATTTTTAACTTTGCTGCTCATCCTCTGAGACATCAGGGTTTGAGTCTGGACAGAATACGCAATTACAATCTAGTTAATTAACCAATACTGGGTATCATTTCACAAAGCTCTCATATCTACAATGATACCATAAGCATTCTCATGGCATCTCTTGTACATGGCAATCGGCCAATTACAAGAGCACCTTGGTCTGATAGTGTATACGAGAGCTTCGAGAAACGATACCCAGAGCTTCTAGAGGATATTTGTTTAATTGGAATATTTGTATTATTTGAGATCTTGTCTCAAATTGTGGAGAATTACCGGCCATTTTTGTCTTAGTAGGCGGATTGTCTATACATTCTGATTGAGCTGCTCAAAATAGAATGATGGGTGGGCGCTAGCACCATATTAGGTCTTGGTGACCTTTCAAATCAATTCACAAAGATATGAAAGGAATAATATTCATGTAATGAAAATCAAAAATAATTTCAAAGTTGCTATGTTACCATGACTGCCAGTGAACTTATTCTGAATTCTTATCTCCTGTCTAGAGAATTGCCCAGGATACTAGCTAAATGTCTCATAGAGCTTCCTTTCATACAGCCAAGAAGAATAACACAACTTACTGTACGTAGTATCTGAAGTGGAATGTATATTTTGAGAGAAAAAAATGATAATATATTCATAAACATTCTGAATTCATACATTTATGCTATGTAAGTATCATTCCGTATTGAGGTGAAGGATAGATACTGCATATAAAGTTATGAGGCATTATTCAATTTGAAATATATGAATCATATTTTTGACTTTGTGACACATGATATGAGACATAATGTGGTGTAATGTGCAAGATTGAAGAAAATATGATGGATGTGATTGGAATAGACAAGAAAGTTTGCTGATAGTTGTGGAAAGAGAGAGAAAGAGAAAGAGAGAGAGAGAAGAGAGAAAGAGAGATGGACAATACAAGGTAGCACTTTGCGAAAAAAATTATTCTGATTCTATAAAAGTTATTCTTTGAACTTGATGATAATAACTTATTATGAGCTATAATTTCCCAAAATATGAAAGGGAAACAGATCTACTCTATAATATCTGACATCTGCTTCAATAAAAAAAAAAATTTTTAAATATAGAAAATTGTCATCAATCTAAGTAGAAACACCTTTTACTATTGCTATAATGCTAATTTGCCAGGATATGGCATTTTTAATCACCCCATAACAGTTTGCATCCATTCCAAAACCACCAAAAAAATTATTTGTCGATCTTCCTAGAAGCATAATTTGTATTTGTTTTTGTGGTTCGTAATTTCTCCCCCATCCTCCAGAGAAACACCAAGGGGAACTAACATCATTGAAATCAGTAAACACTGGCAAAGGGGAGAATGGTTCTAAGTTTGTACTTCATAATGGTGGACATAATAACATGGATTCAGATTAAGACAAGGATGTCCTTCCCTTGATGTAAATTCCAAACCAAACACAGTCCAACTGAAACAATATCAACACTTATCTCGATGCATTGGGCATTCCGAACCACTAGACAACATATCAAAGACATTTCCCCCCACATTCTTGCAGACTAATTCAAGTGTATGGCAAATAAATGTTGAAGGTCATGTTGGCAGGCTGGCAATTAAGCCCCCCCCACCCCCCCCCCCCCCCAGCAGGCCTCTGTCATTAAGGTGATCAGTGTTTGACAAACATCCATTCCAGTTATCAGTTACTGGATATGAACACTTGCAGGGTGAGAGTAGCATGGAAACACTGTCGTCTGAAGCATTCATTGCTACCTTGGCCATGCTGAATCAATGAGGCTTCCCTGTCTTAGAGCCTGTTAATGAGTTGTCAGCCTTTGTTTATTAAGCCCTTAGAGGATTGTCAATCATTTGTCAGAATGCGCATTCATGTGTGGGAAATTTGGACAACTCATTGTGGAAATTTGTCTACTGTTTGTTATGAGTGGCTCATTTTCATGTGTTAGCATCTTTCAGCCATAATTTTTTTTTAAATTTCATTTAAAAAAAATGTTGGTCAATATAGATATTCTAATTTAGACTGTGTCCAATTTAAAGAAATGTTTATGTATTTTTATATATTTTGATTGTGGTTGTCTTGGACATTCTCATCAACCTTCTGTATTGATAAAAAAAAAACAGTGCAATTTACATGCTCTAATTAAGATGGACAACTGCAGTTGCTTCAAACAGGATTAAAGAAAAAGCTAGCACATGTTGAATTGGCACCAATGTCCATTCTATTGTATCTTGTCATTTTCACCCAAGCTCCGGAATGACCTTGAATTTGTAACAGTAATTGGATTACCAAGCACAGCTTCAAACTTGAATTCTGTTGTAATGTTGACATACTGTGGCAGAATGCTGCGACGTACATGTAAATTCCATATATTGTAGCAATGTAAATAATTATTAGGTGACATATATAGAGCTTATTAAGTGAGTGTCATTAGATATCGTCTATATCTTGCACTTAGGGATAATCTTTGTATTAGACGAGCTTCAGTGAGATTATCCATAAATGCAGGATATAGACGATATCTAAAGACACTCGGTTAATAATCTCTTTATCATCTAATGTCAAGCTTCAATACTTCTCTATGAGTAGAAAATGTCAAAGTGTGAAACTACATTTTAAAGTTATGCGTAGGAATTCATACAGGTCAGTAAATTATAAACCGCTTCTTGCATTGATAAACACACCAAAGGAAAAGAAACAACTTTAAGAACAATTCTTATTACAAATTGTAGACATCTAGTTTCAGATCGTAATTGTAATCTTGTTTACTATTTCCATACAGAAGCATCTATAAATAGTAGTATGACATCAGATGTCATGACGTCACGTCACACACGGTTAGAGCTCCCTAATTTGCATAGTTATTAGTCAGGCAAAGTAGCATAATACACGAAATATCTGTATACTTGCTTATTCTCATAAACTTACTTGAATTGCATTCTTATTACTGGTTATTTCAAGGTAATTTTGTAAAATTGTAATAAATACTATGTTATTTTACATGTTTGCACATAATATAAGTCAAATTTAGTAATATGTTTAGAAAAAAACTGGCCAAAACAGTGTAAATAATGTCCATATTCAACATTCCATTAGATGATCAATTAATTTATCAACACTAATCATGCTAATAGCATGAAACATAACTATGATATGGATTCATGTGTTAGCCAAATTTATCTACATTACAATTATTCCCCTCTCCCTGCTGGATTAGGCACAGGCACTGCTTTTAGGCCATCTCAAGTTGCCTACAGCATGGAAAGAGCTAATTAACAATATTGTTTTATTAATTTTTCCATCTAAAGCTAATGTATTGATTATAATACATCATTTTGATTTGGTTGAACACTTGTAACATATATGTCAGATTCACAAGTAGTTAAATACATAATTATATGTAAATGCTGTTTTCAATATTCCTAGTTTAAACATGAATATTCATGTTGTTTCCTGTGTAGAGATGTAATATTATATGAGTGATGGTGCAACTGAACATGTCTGACATTTAGCTGTTTAGTATTGTAATGTAATTTGTACTTGTCAATTCATCTTCATAAAGATTTGCCTTTGTCACTTGAGTTTATGCATACAACTGTAACATCCCTATGATCTCACGTGACTTATATGTATGTGGTGTACATTAGAGGCTAGTACACCTGTAGTACTGTACATGTAACCCAGCTCCTACATTGTGTACAATACTGTACCAGGCCATAGTGCCCATAGTGTCATGTACATATGTTACCCATAGTGCCCATAGTGTTGTGTACATATGTTACCCATAGTGCCCATAGTGTTGTGTACAAATGTTACCCATAGTGCCCATAGTGTCGTGTACATATGTTGCCCATAGTGCCCATAGTGTCGTGTACATATGTTACCCATACTGCCCATAGTGTTGTGTACATATGTTGCCCATAGTGCCCATAGTGTCGTGTATGTTACCCATACTGCCCATAGTGTTGTGTACATATGTTACCCATAGTGCCCATAGTGTCATGTACATATGTTACGCATAGTGCCCATAGTGTCGTGTATATATGTTACCCATAGTGCCCATAATGTCGTGTACATATGTTACCCATAGTGCCGTGTACATATGTTACACACAATGTTCAATCTTACACTTGAGATCATGTTGTTACTCCGGGGTTAAAAATTACCAAGGTCCAGTTGCATGACGCTCTTGTAGCCCTACAATAGTTGTAGGTCCAATTGTGGAGTCTTCTACAATTGGAATTGGGTTGCACGAAGCTCTTGTCAAAATTTCAAAATTGCACGTTGTCAAGTTACATGATCAAGTTTTGAATTACTTTATAAACACTAGCACAATTTGTTCTTATTAAAACAAGATTGAATTTACCATTCATTGATTATTTTTAAGTCCTATTCCTTTTGAATCCAAAAGAATATGTATTAGTAAATACGCTTGAAAATGGTGTCAAGCGGTCGAGTCTTTGTACTCGCAATATTGTATTTATTTATGGGCATGTCATATGTAGTATAAACTAATGGTAAACACATTGTAATCAAGTTATTTTCATGTCAGGGTTGGTAGTGTAATAAATAAAATACTGAACTCATGAATAGTTTTCATAAAAATGGTATCACATGGAAGCTCGTATAGTATTCTCTATTAGTCCAACTTTTATAAGTCTTCCTACCTGAGGCAACCATACCGGCCCAGTAGAGCAGTGATGTGATTACACTGGTAGGGAGAAGACCAGAAAGTGTTCTTCGTGAAATCTGGAGAATATTTATTTATATACCTTTGTAATAACATTGTACATATGAAATGTCAGACGAAGTACCTTTAGAAAAACATTGTAAATATGAAATGTCAGAAGGGGTAATTATTTAAGTGAAAGTGATGTTTGTAAATATGACAGAAATACTGGGTCTCTACAAAGCTTGGTTGAAGATAATTATGATAAAATGTGTCGTAAATTTAAATTTATAAGAAAATATGGAATCTGTTACAGTTATTACTGATATCAATGGAGTCTGATACTACATCACTGACAGTTATTACTGATATCATTGGAGTCTGATACTACATCACTGACAGTTATTACTGATATCAGTGGAGTCTGATACTACAAACTGACATTGGTGAATGCCAACTACTGGGAAAATTACTTGTTATATTTCACAGACTCTTGGTTTATTTTTGTTGTTGCATGTTTGGTATTTTCTGCAACTTTCATAAGACCTGAGAGATTTCTGATAAAATTACGGTGCACTGAGGTGAACTGGTCAGCCATCCAAGGAATATTATATTTTCATTTTAAAATAATCAATCTACAACAAGCAATGAAACCCCACACTGTCAGTAGGAGCACCTACTGCCAGGATATCACTGGAGTAATGAGACTGAAAAGGAGCAGCACATTTGTTTTCTTTTCATTATCTTTAAATTCATGATATTCCTTTTTGGATGTAATCAACTTATTTATTATTGCTGTCATAGCTTTCCATTATTGCCTGAATATTGCTGCAGCCCTGTGGAAGATGCTGTCTAAGTCAATCACCATTCCTTCCAGGAACATCTAGCAATTTGGGCTATGTTTGAAGATGAACTGCTGGTACAATAAATATAATCCAGCTAACTTCTGTCAAATTCTCTCTCACAACAGGAGTTGAGCTCAAATTTCCA
The DNA here is from genome assembly GCA_032361225.1 of Lepetodrilus schrolli. Taxonomy (NCBI): domain Eukaryota; kingdom Metazoa; phylum Mollusca; class Gastropoda; order Lepetellida; family Lepetodrilidae; genus Lepetodrilus; species Lepetodrilus schrolli. The sequence goes on from JAUTBT010016781.1 coordinate 20,447, forward strand.
TTTCAAGTCCATCACATTTTGAACACCACCGCTCTAACTGGTACCTAGCTCACAAATTCCCTCTTGTCTTATCTAATTTACATGAAGTAATAACTCTACTATCGCTACTCCGCTGGCTTGAAGCCCTTGAGGAATAGTGATGAACATTAATTATTATTTATTTCACATTCTTGTAGTAAGTCCTTGTAGTGAAGTGGATTTGGTAAGCTTCATGGGTTTTCCAGGTGAGAAACAGCCCTCAAAGGGATTGCTAAAAAGTGGAGTTAACTAGTGAACTACTTTAACTGGATGATACATTGGTATTTAACTGTTCTTGCCGGATTAGGCACATGCATTGCTTTTTATGGCATTTCCCTGCTGGATTAGGCACAGCTATGGCATTTCTCTACAGGATTAGGCACATTCACTGATCTTCATGCCACCTTCCTGCTCATAAGGAGATAACCACATGCAGTTACCTACACATCCAAAAGAAAATATGGAAAAAAATATTCACTCACGTAATGAACAAAAGTACTACTATCACGTGCTCACCGGCGATTACAAATGCAACTAGTTGTAAAGACCAATTAAAATAAGATAAAGCCAAGTAATTAGCGATGACTAGGGCAACACTTGGCCTCAGACATCATGAGTAGACTTTTATTTATCAAGGTTAACAAGATTAGTTGAGAAGAAATGAGTCGGATTCATCAACAGGAAATACATTCTCAAGCTAAATGATAGTTTGATATATAAACACGAGTAACAATGAAATAGTAGACATACATTATTAGATTGCTTAATTTACCAGGACCATTATGTGATTGCAAAACGAGGTCGGACGGAGTTGATTGCCACTTTTAACGTTTTACTTGAGTGCTAAGAGTAGACTAATACTAGTATATATTTTTACGTTTAATTAATTTTTAATAACATCGTTTAATTAATTTATTCAATTGTATCTTCTGTGTTGTGTTTTTCATTCATTAGTATTAATTACATCGTAAATTAATACGTCTGCTTCAATAAGTAAACTTAGGGCTTCATATTTCCTGCGGACTATAATTTCGCAAATTGTCTTTGCGCGTATAGCGCGTAATATAAGCCTGGGCGAAATATAAGTCTTTTACAGTAGTTGACATGCAGTTACCCACATCTCAGTTGAAACTGAGTGGTCAGCTACCCGCATCATTGCTTTGCAGTTACCCACATCACAGGCAGTTTTCCTTGCTTGATATCCCATTCCCAAATGCTTTTTTTCAAAAACTGTATATTAAAAAAATGCATATTTATATATATCTTGAAGTTTCGGTAAATGGACATAAGAAAAGTAACCGTTAAACAGGAAACATCGTATCGACAAATACTCTCAATTTGAGCCCTTTGCCATCTAGGATGCAAATAAATGCAGTTACCCGCATGTGGTTCTCCGCAGTGCTGCTAGATTAGGCACAGGCACTTATTACATTTCATTTAATTTAATAGATGATTGATATAACTAATGTAATATTAGATATTGAATATTTAGATATATACTGTAAATCAGGAAATTAATGCGAACATGATATTAATGCGAAAAATGCGCTTGGCTTATGGCTGCATTTAATTCCTACGCATTATGGGAAATAATGATAGGTAGGTCCGGGAAAAAACATGGAGGCCTGGTCAGATCGCATTTAATTGTTGTCGCATTTATGTCTAAAAGCTTGAGGTCGCATTAAATTAGTGACGCATTAATTTCCTGA